>MJUU01001395.1:17260-51844 GCA_002080025.1 Modiolus philippinarum
GTCACTTTCCCCTTTCCATAACCTAACCACTAAGGCATTCTCCTTGAACTACATTACTTTCTCGTTTCTTGGAGGTCACTCTGCGTTTATCCAGGCTTGTGACTGGCTATCCGATAGGATAGGCCGCATTACCCTCCCTCCGTCCCATTTGTATTGAAGGTATTCGGTGTGTTTTGATTTTGTTGATGTAGAATGTCATATTCGTAAGAAGATGTATTGTCCATTTAGTGTAAGGTCTCTGTTGTCTTATGTATTCCAGGAGATTTTGTCGGTCTACTTCATCGATAAGGTGGTGAAGATCTTCTTTATTTCTTATTAGCATGGGCACAAAAATCTGGTGATATTCTGGCTGGCATGATAGTATATCAATTCATCCGTTTCTAAATTCCACAAAATAAAGCCAAAAGAAAAATTAATCTTGAAGGCTGACGTCTGTTGATAAAAAATTTCCCATAATTTCTCTGGGATATTTGGTAGAGAGCTGTTGTCCAAAACGAAGTTGTATCGATCCTGCACAAGGTTTCCTGTATGTTGTGCATTGCGAATGCTTGGCCAGTTTTCTAGGTACAACTGTCGAGTGTCACGATCTGAAGAGGCCGGTTGAGCGCGCCTTTATATAGTCAAAGTCCTTTGTCTCGATGGCTGTGATTGGTTGGTTCATTTTGTAACACGGTTTCTGATTGGTTTATTTTCCTGCATTCTGATTGGTCAATCCATTGTAAATGGAGGCTGCTGATTGGTTGGATTCCCTGCAATTTGATTGGTCAACATTATGTACGCTTTCAATCCACTTTTTGTTTCAGAAATGATGACTTTCGGAATGATAGATCTTTTATTAACTTATATGTAACCTAGAGTAACTATAACCTGTTTGAACTTAAAGGGAAAGGACTATTTCCAGGAAAGTATTTATAGTTTTATATGTAAATGAATATATATTTGAGTGTTAACTCAGCATTGATATAACCTTAGTAGTATTGGCTAAATCTTAATTTGGTGCTGAATAGTACATAAAATGAACCTTTATTGATTATATCGCTGCTCTAACCGTAAGTACTAGACTTTGACCTAACTAACCTACCCTAAACCTTAATGAACCTGAATTTTAATGTTGGTATAATAAACCGAAAGGTAACACATCTGATGTATTTAATGAACTGATGGTGTCTGTAACCCTTACATCATTTAACACATGTAAACTATTACCGCAACATTAGCCCTTACTTTAAGGGTAAATACTAATCATATGATTCCTAATGATCTATTATGATACTAATTATAACTCTAACTCAATGATGACGTCCAACAATAACCTGAAAACTTATACTGATAACCATAACTAACTATTCTGAGGAAAGTAGTTTACCAAAGTAACATCTAACCTTAGACAACATATAATATTATCATAGCTGTTAAAGTAATTCCTATTAAAGTCGAACTCTGTTTTTCAAACAAAGACCCTTACCTCTGACCTTAACCAACTCTCCTAACTAAACTCAGCTCTAAAAAACTTTATATGTGAATTCTACTTTTATGAAATATAAATCAAGGGGTATGTGATTAATTATATTTGTCCATCTGGATTTGAACTTCTTTAATAATGCAATGACCTAATCGAAACCTTTTATTTTAACTTTATTGTTGTAGTATTTGAGATCATTTGTTGTAATATATTCACAAGGGTCACTCTGCATTTCTCCAGGCCTGTGACTGGCTATAACTGTTTAGTTATAGGCTGCATTACCCCTTCCTCCATTCCAAATGTCTTTGATATGTCGTTTTTATCTTCGTTGGATCACAATCCAAGACTTCATCAAAGAGATATCTACAGCATATTTCAGAGCTTAGTATCATAGTCCTCTTCTTCTTTGAAACGCCGAACTATTTTCTCCGTTCGTCAATAAAGGACGGAAAAGTGTACCAAGGTTTCATACCACAGCCACCCTGTATCAAGTCCAGTTTAAAGATTTACAAGTCAACAGTATTCCAGAAATTTTAAAATCGCTACAAAAACTGTTCGACTCTCTTGTATCAGACCTCACCAGCGGAATGAAAGAAGAAGATTTGGTGCAAATTACCCTTAAAAGTCCATATTTGGATTTTCCGATTACGATGACATTTTTGAGAGTAAATCAATTGACTAGTGAACTTTTACTTAACGAAATGGAAAAAGTGCTTCAATCCAACGAACACTTAGTCTTAGACCGGAGTATCCAGTTAAATGTGACACATGTCAATCTTCCAAATGGTGGAATCCTCAACGAAGGGTAGAAGTCAGCACAGATGTACGGTTGCAGAGTCTGTGACAAAGAGTTCACCAGAGCTGATTCCAGGAAGAGTCACGAAGCTGCCCATGACTACTTGTTGAAGTGTGAGGTATCTGGCCAATACTTTAATGATGAACTTCGTTGTGCTAGAGCCATCGTCACCGCCAACATCAACGGACATCCCCAGTAGATTTCTATTCGTCAGGAACGCCGCATCCAAGAAGAATTAGCCATTGAACTACACACCAAAGCTGGAGTGCCGTTAACTAAATGTGGCATCGAAGAGATCAATTGATTCCAAGCAGCTTTGCTAGATTATCAAGTTTACGTTGTATCCAAAGATCAACACTGGTTCCATCGAAAGTTGGGAGAACATTCACTGCAATACATCTGTAAAGATAAAAGGATATGATTTAGGTAATATTTAGTTATGAATATTATATTTAGTTATGAACATTAGTTATCAATATAACAATTAATTATCAATATAATAATTAGTTATGAATTGGTGATAGGTAATTCATGTACTTAAGTAGTGAAGCACGTAACCCTAGGACACTTTTCTTCCCATAGACCTAATTTTAAAATCCTGAAATTCTACCCGATTATGCAAATGAGCTAATTAACCACGCCCGTTTTTTTTCCTTATATGGTCATTCATGATCCCTACTTCCAAGCGTCAAGAACGTAGAGCACCGTGAGCGTAGCGAAATGGTGTGAGAGTGGTGTGACGGTTGGGGTGGGGTAACTGGGTTCAGTATTCTAACTCAAACCTCTTATTGTTTATCCTGTTTTTATGCTTCGTCTTTTGTTTTCCTATTACGATCTCTGTTATTTCCCTTTGTTTTGTGTACTCTGGAGTCCATGTTTTGTTTTGTCTTAACGTTACCCCAGCTTTTGCAATTGTTTATTGTTGTACTCCGTTCTGTGTATTATTTTTTTTCTTTTATTGTTTCCTGTATCTATAGGTTTTTCATTCTATAAGGCAATAACTAATCAACTAATATACAAATATACATATTTATTTTCCCCGTCATGAAGCAAGCATGGGTCGGAAGCCATCCACATGATGCCTGTACAATTTAAAATTCATACGGCCTCGTGCTATAATCGTCCATGGCTCCTCTTTTGTCAAATACGATTCTATAGTCTTTATTTTGATATATGGTCAGGAGTTTCATATTGTCTCGTATGATCCGGAAATTATCGTTCATGGTTTTCACATCGTTTCTGTTGTTTATCACCATGTCTTTAATCGTATCAAAATTGATCGTTTCGGTTCCATCGTTGTCCGGTACTGCTAATCTGTAGGCATAGTTCTTCGGTCCACCGGTTACAAACTCTTTAATTATATTCCCAGCTATCTCATCTGTCAGTTCTCCTAAGTAGTCTCCTAGTTCTGGTTTCCAATCCCCGGATTTCGAGGTAAACACTACTGAGTCTGTATCTGCGTAGATTTCGCGGTTGTCCAGGCTCTCCAAATAACTGTACAGCTTTAGTCTTGCCTGGGCCGTCGTATAAGCAGCAATGACCACGTTGGTCCGTCCCGAGTCTTCGACGAATTCTTCTTTGTATCGATATCTTTCTTCAATCATCGTTTCACTAACGAAATTAATACCGATCAATATGATTTGGTCACTAGTTAACAAATCAACATAGTCGCTTGGTTCGGAATAGTATTTTATCTGTGGCATATTAGATCTTTGACCGAATTTCCCCCAGAAGCTATTTAACATCAGTTTGGCTAGAGCTCGTAACCCCGGGTTCTTCTTTATTTTATCGTAGTCTAATAATATCCCTTCTCTTTCGTAGTAATCTCTGATATAGTTCTGTTTGTCTTCTTCAGCTCGACACCATTCGGGCCATCCACTGGCTTCCTGTTTCATTTTCAGGAAAGTGTTGACGTATTCGGTGAAAAGTCCTCCTGTCTTCGTCTTTGATCGTATTGTTCCGTGTCAAAGTGCCAGACTTCATAGATTCTGTCTATCTGATATCCTTTCTCCAACGCTTTCTTTAGTTCATCGGTGACCCAGGTTCCGGTCAAAGCCCTTTCCTCGTCTATATGTTGACACGGCGTTTGTTGACTGGATTCGGCACAGGTTTTACATAACGTGGACAATAGTTTGTTGTTTATTTTTGCAGGGAGTACCGGGATGTAGAGTCCTCTCGGTGGAAGTACTTTGCATTTGATGAGTCCTTCGTATTGCTGTATATCTTTGAAATTCTCCGTGATGATGGCTGGGTGTCCCACGGGTATATTGCCGGTCTTGTTGATGTAGGGGTACAGTGAAGTTACGTTGTAGTAATCAATGTTTTCACCGTCAGAAGCTTCTTTGTACATTGTAAATGCTTCTGTACGTCCTCCGTAAAAGGCATCTCTGGGTTCCAATGGGTAAACATATTCGAGGGAGTTCACGAAACTTCGTATGTGAGGATCACTCTGTATTTCTCTATCAAAATCGCACTCCCATACACTGACGTAGATATAGCCTTGGTCTTCTAGGTATTTTTTCTGATCCACTGTACGCTGGTGTAATTCATTCATGGTCATGCCGTTGACTAGATTGACGGTAGAGGTACTATAACAACGTAAACATCCGTGCCAGAAACAACCGTTGTATTCAAAGATTTTATTGTCGTGGTATCCATCGACCTTGTATGCACCGATTTCCTTCTCACCGCCATTACGAGCGTGCTGTATCCGAATACCGTGCATTTCAGATAGATGATGTAGCCATTTCATTGCTTTAATGGAGTGTTTCTCTTGGGGTCGATAGCCGAGGGCGGGTATGATGCCTATCATGTCCGGTTTTAAAAACAAAGTGCGAAACACCAAGTTACAAGCCGATGCAATAGTAATGCATTGTTGGAATGGATCGATTCCTGCGTATCCGTCGGTGGATGTCATCTCCATGAATAATTCTCGAAACTTGAGACAGGCTTTTCTCAGTATGTCCACATCGGAACGGCAATAACTCAACAGTTCTTGGTGTAAGTCGAACATGGACTTCCAGTGTGCGTTGTACCATTCGAAGAAGGCGCTTCTCTCATCGAGTTTCATTTTTTCTGGTTGGTAATACTTGACATCTGGTAGGCGTTTGAGTATTACGGATTGATTTTCTTTAGTGTTGAATAGGTGAGGAAAGTATCCCTTCTTGAGCTCATTGAAGCCAAACATTTTTGGTAGTTTGGATAATGCCATCGGTAAAGAGTTCATTGAGTCAATCATTCTGATGTTGCAGTCGGGTACGGTCGTTCCATTCAGAATCACATCTGGTAATATTCCTTCAGTATACAAGTAGTTTAAAATAGGATAACTGTCGTATCCTTTAAAGTTGTGGCACAGGACGGTAGCTCCGTTTTTTTTCCAGAGAATAGCCATTGGCAGAAGTGATCGGTGGTTTCAGGTCCTGTAAATACTAGTTCGTTTTTCCCACATTCTGCACAGGACGTGTGTTCACCGATTCTGTTATTCATACACTTCAAGCAGACTTTGTGTACCACACACAGATTCGGGCGGTGTTCGTACGCAGGAGCCACATTTGAAATGTTTACAGTTTGAACATTTACAGGTATCGTCGGGCGAGTAACCTTTGTCGCATTGGACAAGGTCGTCCTAGGTACATTCGAAATCGAAGAAAATATAAGTCTGTTTCTTTTGTCCATCCTTGGTATTGGCAGATAGCATGTAACACTGATGTCCTGATGGGTAAAAACCTTTACAGGTCTGGCAGTAGACCTTTCCACACGTATGATCTCCCCTGCGTTTATTGACAGTCTCTCCACAATCCTTGCACTTGTAGTAACTGTTACAAGTGGAATGTCCGGCCTTAGTAGATTGTTTGTGGAAAATGAAGCAAAGTGTTCCTTTAAGATATCTCCCATATTCGTTACACGGTATCCATTCATCTTCTGATGGTTCGTGAATCTTACGACAATAATGGCATATGTAATGGCATGAATGCTGCTCTTTATGGTCGTATCCTTTATTACATCTATGACAGAAGTAGACGCGTGACAGGAAACCCGGCATGCTACTGATCACATCGTAATGGTTCTCGTGGTAAAACAGGTAGATCTTGTTCTTGGCTTCGGGTCCTTTGTATATAACAGTGTGAAAATGCTCTTTGGAGACAACGTGAATTTGATACTCTGGTAGAACTGCTTGGAATCGTTTGATCTCTTCGATACCACATTGTTGTAAAGGTACTCCTGCTTTAGCATGTAACTCTATTGCCAACTCTTCCTGGATGCGTCGACCATTTCTGATATTCTCCCATTTTTCGTGTCCGTCAATTTTAGCTTTAGCCGTAACTATCGCTCTAGTACAACACAGGTCGTCTTTGTTTTTAATCTGAATGATGGAAGTTTTACTTCCCAGGAACCTTTTGATATCGATGTAGTCTGTTTTCTATCTTCCGCTACCCGTTGGCATACTGATGTGTGTGAATTCCATTTCCACATCTTCCGTTAATGTAAATTTTTCGTTGGGTTGCACAACGCGTTCCACCTCGTCCAATAATAAATTACTGGACAGTTGGTCCACCCTCATGGCAATGGGGAAGTCCAGATCAGGTGTCTGTAGTGTAATCTGAACTAAGTCCTCTGGCTTGGTAAAAGCGGTCACTTTCTTCAAGATAGCGTCGAAAAGCTCGTGCAGCGTTTGAAGTACTTGTGGGAGGCTCTGGACGTTGATCTCTTTGAACTGGATTTGGTACTGGGTAGCCGTGGTTTGAAATCTTGGTGCACTTTTTCGACCTTTGATCTTTAACTCGAACATGTCTTCAGGCTTTTGGGGTTTAGTACTAGCTCCTCCTACTTGATGTCTGTCCCGAGTGTGACGCTCTAAAGCAGATGGTCGGCAGAACGTGGCATGGCATTCCATACATTGGTATCTGGGCTTGTCGTGGTTTTTCAGATGTGCTTCCAAGTAAGCTTTTCTGTTAAACCGCTTAGGGCAAATGGTACAGGCAAAGGTCATATGGTCTCTAAACATTCTGTAGTGACTCAACCATTCTCTTCTGCTGTCAAAGGACTGGTGACAATATCCGCATGAATGCATCTGCAAAAGGTAATACATAATATGTATTATTGATTTAATTCTATTTAATTAATTTATTTATTTATTATTTATTTCTATTTAATTTTGTATAATTGATTGATTCTGTATTATTGATTACTTATTTGTTCTCAATAATTTTATTGTTCAGTTAAAACTATATTAAAAACTTTATTTGAATTAATTAAATTTAATTCGCTTACCTTTGTTCTGTTTATCTTCACTGGGAACGTCTGTTCAATTCGGCTGTTAGTTGCAGAATGAGAAAGTTCTTCGACGCGTCTAATTTTATACAGGTAGACGCGTTGTTACGACGGTTTTGATTGGTCGGTTATTTTTGTTACGGGCTTTGTGATTGGTCGATTATTTTGTGTTCATATTGGCTGTATTTATCCTTAAGTCGGCGTCTGATTGGCTGACTTCCTGTAATTTGATTGGTCGGTTCATTTCTCTATTGTTACGTTTCTTTTAATAGATCGAATATTCCAGAAGATTATGCAATCGATTGATGGTGTTAATTTAAAAGTGTACGGATCGATGATTCTATTGAATCATACTGACGCGATATAATAGGAGTGTTTTAATTTCTTTATGCTTCGCATATTTTATGAATTGAATTAATGAGACCTTATTATGTGTTAGATATATTGATTTTCTAACGATGTTCATAAATTTTCTACAACGTCCAACACAATTGACGCAGTTGTCGCTCATTTTACTTTCAATTCCCACAATTTACCTTTTTTTATTTTTGAACTCTTATAACCTGTATATGGACTCCTCCTCTCACTGCTTAACTCCTGTATCCTCTCTATGGACTCCTCCTCTAACTCTTTAAGTCTTATTTCCTCTCAAATACTAGGTTTTTCTTACAAATATTCATTTTTCAACTCCCAAATATTCGTATTTGACTCCCATTCTTCCAAGATTCTTAATTCATTGTAATAACAACTCTCTATGTTTTATTAAAAATAACACTTCTATATGATTTGTTGATACTTTAACATGTTTTGTTTGTTCTGTTTTGCTAATTTGTACATATTTTGTCAAGATTTGTTTATTTTGTTTTGCAATTTTTCAAATTTAACACACACGTTTTGTTTATTCAAACATTTTTTTATGACTATTGTCAGTTTTATTTCACATGTTTTGCACATTTTGTACGTATTTTTTAATTTCACTTTCATTATTATTCAACTTTTATCACATCTGTTTTCTTATTTTTTATTTTTTGTGATGACATGTTGTTTGTGTTTTACGTTTTTGTAAAAAAAAAATTTGTGTGACTTTGTGTATTTTTGCATAATATTTCTAGTTGTATTGTTAATTCTTGTAAAATTTTTCTCTTTTGTTCGTGTTTTTTACGTTTAAAATTTCACATTTTCCTGATATTTTCGTGCTTTTTCGGTGAATTGAGTGGTGGTGGTGATGATTGCTTTGTTTCAGGGGTGGTGATTGCTGCTGCTGGATAGTGTGGGAATATTGCTGATGCTGCTGCTGCTGGGTAGTGTGGGAATATTGCTGCTGCTGCTGCTGCTGCTGGGCGGTTTGGGATATTGCTGCTGCTGCTGCTGGGCGGTTTGAGATATTTCTGCTGTTCTTTGGTTTATTTTACTTTTCCTAAAATTATGGCTGGGCAGGGTTCAATCACATATGGATCGAGGGCAAATAAGAATAACAAAGTCATTATCAATTTCATGGTTTATTTTCTCCGTCATGAGACTGGCACGGGTCGGAGATCCACGTGCAGTCTTTACATTGTATATGGAGTTAAATCCAATCAACTGGATGTTGAATTCTTCTGCATCTTCTTAGTTCGGGATTTGTATTGTTTCAATGGAGCTGTTCATTGGTTCGTTGGGTTGCTAAAGCAGGAGTACCTTTACAACAATGTGGTATCGAAGAGATCAAACGATTCCAAGCAGTTCTACCAGAGTATCAAATTCACGTTGTCTCCAAAGAGCATTTCCACACTGTTATATACAAAGGATCCGAAGCCAAATACAAGATCTACCTGTTTTACCACGAAAACCATTACGATGTGATCACAAGCATGCCGGGTTTCCTATCACGCGTCTACTTCTGCCATAGATGTAATAAAGGATACGACCATAAGGAGCAGCATTCATGCAATAACATATGCCATTATTGTCGTAAGATTCACGAACCATCAGAAGATGAATGGATACCGTGTAACGAATGTGGGAGATATTTTAAAGGAACACTTTGCTTCAATTTCCACAAGCAATCTACTGAGGCCGGACATTCCACTTGTAACAGTTACTGCAAGTGCAAGGATTGTGGAGAGACTGTCAATAAACGCCGGGGAGATCATACGTGTGGAAACGTCTACTGTCAGACCTGTAAAGGTTTTTACCCATCAGGACATCATTGTTACATGCTATCTGCCAATACCAAGGATGGACAAAAGAAACAGACTTATATTTTCTTCGATTTCAAATGTACCTAGGACGACCTTGTCCAATGCGACAAAGGTTACTCGCCCGTAAATGTTCAAACTGTAAACATTTCAAATGTGGCTCCTACGAACACCGGCCGAATCTGTGTGTGGTACACAAAGTCTGCTTGAAGTGTATGAATAACAGAATCGATGAACACACGTCCTGTGCAGAATGTGGGAAAAACGAACTAGTATTTACAGGACCTGAAACCACCGATCACTTCTGCCAATGGCTATTCTCTGGAAAAAACAACGGAGCTACCGTCCTGTGCCACAACTTTAAAGGATACGACAATCATCCTATTTTAAACTACTTGTATACTGAAGGAATATTACCAGATGTAATTCCGAATGGAACGAAGAATATGGCCGTCACCGTACCCGACTGCAACATCAGAATGATTGACTACCAAAAATGTTTGACTTCAATGAGCTCAAGAAGGGATACTTTCCTCACCTATTCAACACTAAAGAAAATCAATCCGTGATACTCAACCGCCTACCAGATGTCAAGTATTACCAACCAGAAAAAATGAAACTCGATGAGAGAAGCGCCTTCTTCGAATGGTACAACGCACACTGGAAGTCCATGTTCGACTTACACCAAGAACTGTTGAGTTATTGCCGTTCCGATGTGGACATACTGAGAAAAGCCTGTCTCAATTTTCGAGAATTATTCATGGAGATGACATCCACCGACGGATACGCAGGAGTCGATCGATTCAAACAATGCACTACTATTGCATCGGCTTTTGACTTGGTGTTTCGCACTTTGTTTTTAAAACCGGACACGATAGTCATCATACCCGCTCTCAGTTATTTGGAGAGCCTGGACAACCGCGCAATCTACGCAGATACAGACTCAGTAGTGTTCACCTCGCAATCCAGGGATTGGAAACCTGAATTAGGAGACTACTTAGGAGAACTGACAGATGAGATAGCTGGGAATAGAATTAAAGAGTTTGTAACCGGTGGACCGAAGAACTATGCCTACAGATTAGCAGTACCGGACAACGATGGAACCGATACTGCATGTAAAGTGAAGGGAATAACACTGAACTACAAGAATGCCCTCACAATCAACTTTGATACGATTAAAGACATGGTGATAAACAACAGAAACGATATGAAAACCCTGAACGATAATTTCCGGATCATACGAGACAATAAGAAACTCCTGACCGTATATCAAAATAAAGACTATAGAATCGTATTTGACAAAAGAGTGGCCATGGGCGATTATAGCACGAGGCCGTATGGATTTTAAATTGTACAGGCATCATGTGGATGGCTCTCCGACCCATGCTGCATGATGGGGAAAATAAATATGTATATTTGTATATTAGTTGATTATTTATTGCTTTATAGAATGAAAAGCCTATGGATCCCGGAAACAATAAAAGAAAAAAAAATAATTATACACAGAACGGAGTACAACAATAAACAATTGCAAAAGCTGGGGTAACGTTAGGACAAAACAAAACATGAACTCCAGAGTACACAAAACATAGGGAAATAACAGAGATCGTAATAGGAAAACAAAAGACGAAGCATAAAAACAGGATAAACAATAAGAGGTTTGAGTTAGAATACTGAACCCAGTTACCCCACCCCAACCGTCACACCACTCTCACACCATTTCGCTACGCTCACTGTGCTCTACGTTCTTGACGCTTGGAAGTAGGGATCATGGATGACCATATAAGGAAAAAAAATAGGCGTGGTTAATTAGCTCATTTGCATAATCGGGTAGAATTTCAGGATTTTAACATTAGGTCTATGGGAAGAGAATTGTCCTAGGGTGACGTGCTTCACTACTTACTCACCATTTACTTGAGGTATCTTCGCTTAGGATCACACTTTGGAACTGGTCAACAGAATGACAGTCTGGCGACTGAGGAAGCTGGTCGATCGCGCCTTTATATAGTCAAAGTCATTTGTATCGATGGCTGTGATTGGTCGCTTAATTTTGGAAGAAGGGATTTGATTGGTTGATGTTTCTGCATTCTGATTGATCAATCCATGGCAAATGGATGATTCTGATTGGTTGAATTTTCTGCAATTTGATTGGTCAACATTATGTACAGCTTCAATCCACTTTTTGTTTCAAAAAAAATACTAAAGGTAGTTAGAAGTGAAACAATAGTTTTTTCTTAGTAACCATGGTGATAACATGGTATTGTGTTAGTAAAACAGAAAAATATAGTATTGTAATGATAAAAATGGTGATTGTAGTGTACTTGGGTGGTGGGGTGTTGATTTGCATGTATTTGGGTGGTGGTGGTGGTGATTTTCAAGTATTTTTGGTGGTGGTGGTGGTGGTGGAATAATAGGATATGGTGGTTTAGCGGCGGCGGTGGTGGTGGTGGGAGTGAACATGGGTGGCTCGTACTGAACGAGACTTCGTAAAGGTAACAGATATTAGGATGACAGTATAACCAAGCGATTGAGAAGTATGAAGGTATCCCGAATCCATATATCATATGACCCTATTATTAATTGTATTAAGGCCGATCTAAGGCCGACTTAGGACCGAACTTTGATTTCTAAGGGCCGATATCTCTATAAAAGTACGTTTTAGGTCTAAGAGAACTACACAAATCGCTTTAGAACTATAAATGTATCCCAAATCCATATATGATATGTCCATAGTACGAATAGTTCGGATTAAGGCCGAATTAGGGCCGACTTAGGGCCGATCTCAAAATAAAAAGGGCTAATATCTCTATAACATTAGGTTTAAGCCATTAACTACCTTGACCAATCAATTTAGAAGTATTAAAGTACATCGAATTCATATATGATATGCCTATAGTAGTAATACTAATTATTATATTGATAACTAATATTCATAACTAAATATAATAATTAGAACTAAATATTACCTTAATCATATCCTTTTATCTTTACAGATGTATTGCAGTGAATGTTCTCCCAACTTTCGATGGAACCAGTGTTGATCTTTGGATACAACGTAAACTTGATAATCTAGCAAAGCTGCTTGGAATCAATTGATCTCTTCGATGCCACATTTAGTTAACGGCACTCCAGCTTTTGGGTGTAGTTCAACGGCTAATTCTTCTTGGATGCGGCGTTCCTAATGATTAGAAATCTACTTGGGATGTCCATCGATGTTGGCAGTGACGATGGCTCTAGCACAACGAAGTTCATCATTGAAGTATTGGCCAGGTACCTCACACTTCAACGTGTAGTCATGGGCAGCTTCGTGACTCTTCCTGGAATCAGCTCTGGTGAACTCTTTGTCACAGACACTGCAACCGTACATCTGTGCTGACTTCTACCCTTCGTTGAGGATTCCACCATTTGGAAGAAAGTGTTCGTTGGATTGAAACACTTTTTCCATTTCGTTAAGTAAAAGTTCACTAGTCAATTGATTTACTATCAAAAATGTCATCGTAATCGGAAAATCCAAATCTGGACATTCAAGGGTGATCTGCACCAAATGTTCTTCTTTCATTCCGCTGGTGAGGTCTGATACAATAGAGTCGAACAGTTTTGGTAACGATTTTAAAATTTCTGGAATACTGTTGACTTGTAAATCTTTAAACTGGACTTGATACAGGGGTGGCTGTAGTATGAAACCTTGGTACACTTTTCCGTCCTTTATTGACGATCGGAGAAAATAGTTCGGCGTTTCAAAGAAGAAGAAGACTATGATACTAAGCTCGGAAATATGCTGTAGATATCTCTTTGATGAAGTATTGGATTGTGATCCAACGAAGATAACAACGACATATCAAAGACATTTGGAATGGAGGAAGGGGGAATGCAGCCTAAACAGTTATAGCCAGTCACAAGCCTGGAGAAATGCAGAGTGACCCTTGTGAATATATTACAACAAATGATCTCAAATACTACAACAATAAAGTTAAAATAAAAGGTTTCGATTAGGTCATTGCATTATTAAAGAAGTTCAAATCACATACCCCTTAATTTATATTTCATAAAAGTAGAATTCACATATAAAGTTTTTAAGAGCTGAGTTTAGTTAGGAGAGTTGGTTAAGGTCAGAGGTAAGGGTTTTTGTTTGAAAAAACAGAGTTCGACATTAATAGGAATTAGTTTAACAGCTATGATAATATTATATGTTGTCTATGGTTAGATGTTACTTTGGTAAACTACTTTCCTCAGAATAGTTAGTTATGGTTATCATTATAAGTTTTAAGGTTATTGTTGGACGTCATCATTGAGTTAGAGTTTATAATTAGTATCATAATAGATCATTAGGAATCATATGATCAGTATTTACCCTTAAAGTAAGGGCTTATGTTACGGTAATAGTTTACATATGTTAAATGATGTAAGGGTTACAGACATCATCAGTTCATTAATTACATCAGATGGCTTACCGTTCGGTTTATTATACCAACATTAAAATTCAGGTTCATTAAGGTTTAGGGTAGGTTAGTTAGGTCAAAGTCTAGTACTTACGGTTAGAGCAGCGATATAATCAATAAAGGTTCATTTTATGTACTATTCAGCACCAAATTAAGATTAAGCCAATACTACTAAGGTTATATCAATACTGAGTTAACCCTCAAATATATATTCATTTACATATAAAACTATAAATACTTTCCTGGAAATAGTCCTTTCCCTTTGAGTTCAAACAGGTTATAGTTACTCTAGGGTACATATAAGTTAATAAAAGATCTATCATTCCGAAAGTCATCATTTCTGAAACAAAAAGTGGATTGAAAGCGTACATAATGTTGACCAATCAAATTGCAGGGAATCCAACCAATCAGCAGCCTCGATTTACAATGTATTGACCAATCAGAATGCAGGAAAATAAACCAATCAGAAACCGTGTAACAAAATGAACCAACCAATCACAGCCATCGAGACAAATGACTTTGACTATATAAAGGCGCGATCAACCGGCCTCTTCAGTCGCGAAACTGCCATTCTGTTGACCAGAAGTTAATATGTTCGCCTGTGACAAATGCCCGAAGAAGTACACCGAAAAGCGGAATTTACAACGACACGCGAAGAGCCACTCAGAGAATAATAAAAAAATACAGCTATTCCAAGTGTGAGAAACAGTTCGACCGAGAAGACAACAAAAGAAGGCACGAGGCTTCCCATGATTACACGTTAAGATGTGATGTCTGGGTCAAGTCTTTAACGACCAATCTAGCCTCAAACGTCACCGTACTATACACGAAAGACCAGGTGCCAAACCTACGAAGCTAATGTTGATGATGAACAGACCCAACACATCACAATCTGGAAAAGGTGATAAACCAACTACAAATCAACATGAAAACAGCAAAGGTGATAAACTAACCGACCCATCAGCCAAGAAAGTTACCACACCAGCAACCAATAAGGATCCTACCAAATCAGACGTCTTTCCCGAAGATCGTGACACTCGACAGTTGTACCTAGAAAACTGGCCAAGCATTCGCAATGCACAACATACATGAAACGTTGTGCAGGATCGATACAACTTCGTTTTGGACAACAGCTCTCTACCAAATATCCCCGAGAAATTATGGGAAATTTTTTATCAACAGACGTCAGCCTTCAAGATTAAGTTTTCTTTTGGCTTTATTTTGCGGAATTTAGAAACGGATGAATTGAGATACTATCATGCCAACCAGAATAACACCAGATTTTTGGAAGTGCCAATGCTTATAAGAAATAAAGATCTTCACTACCTTATCGATGAAGTAGACCGACAAGATCTCCTGGAATACATAAGACAACAGAGATCTCACACCAAATGGACAATACATCTTCTTACGAATATGACATTCTACATCAACAAAATCAAAACACACCCAAAAGCTTAAATACAAATGGGACGGAGGGAGGGTAATGCGGCCTATCCTATCGGATAGCCAGTCACAAGCCTGGATAAACGCAGAGTGACCTCCAAGAAACGAGAAAGTAATGTAGTTCAAGGAGAATGCCTTAGTGGTTAGGTTATGGAAAGGGGAAAGTGACTATGGTTATTAAAAAAGTATAAAATTCAAAATAGGATTTAAAACACAAAGAAGAAATAATTGAAAATAAATGAAAATAGTAGTCATGGGCTAGGTTAGAGGTTGGATAGAAGGGAGATAACTCTAATAATTAGAGAATATTAGAATAACATTCGAAAGAAAAATGAATAAAGAGTTGTCATAGAAACTAAGAGTTAGAGTTAGATCTGGATAAAAGGGGGATAGCATGAGAAGATTAGAATTAGACTCGAAAACAAAAAAAAAAACAAAAAAAAAAAACAAACAATAAAATAAATGAATAATGAATAGTCATAGCAACTTTGGTTAGGGTTAGAAGTTGGGTAAAGGAGATAACTCCAATAGTTTACGAATATGAAATAACATTTTAGAAAAAATTAATATAGAGTTACCATAGCAATTAAAGTTAGAGATAAAAGGGGGATAACTCCATTAGTTTGAGACTATTAGAAAAACAATAAAAAAAAGGAAGTAACTATGGAGGTATAGAAAAAACTGCAAAAAGAATGGTTAGGGGATAGTCGTGAACAAAAACAACAAAATCAGAAAATGAGTGTATAAGTGTTGAGAGAAAACATAATAATGCATACAAAAAGTAAAACGATTAGGGTTTTGGATTAAGATTAGGATTAGTGTAAGTATGAGTTGGATGGAGTTAATCATAACACATCTAAACAAAGTTATAACTGGTTATCTTACAACACTACAATAAAAAGTTAAGGTAAAAGGTTAGGGTTAGAGTTAGGTCATAGAGAGGAGGAGGGCTATATCATAGTTAAGGTTAGATAATGGAAAGGGTTATGGTTATATATATATAAGAGTTAAATAAAAACAATAAAAGCGATGTTCCATTGCTGTGTTTTACCCTGTATTTGTAGAGATCTTGTCTCATTTGCATTTACTCCAGATCCATTCATTGTTAATTTAAGGTTACTGTTATAAACCAAAGAGTTAGTGTTGTATACCAAAGGGTTAGGGTAAATAAATTATGGATGGGCTTAGGATTAGGGTTTAAGGTATAGGGTAAAAAATAGGGTTAAGGGTAATACCAGAATGAACTACTAGGCATTACTAGTAGTACCTCATTTGCATACTTAAGTAAGGGCAAGAAACGCGTGTAAACAAATAAAGTGTCAGTATAATAGCACCTCGACAAATACGAACCCGTGATATATAGTTTTGTTTCTATGGCACCTCGTCCTATACGAACCTTTAATATATAGTGGTAGTACAATAGTACCTCGTCCAATACGAATCCATGTTGTATAGTACTGATACAGTAGCACCTCGACAAATTCGAACCCAATAAAATGATTTGTTAGTTTATCCGTATTTCCACAAATGCGAACCCCTGATATATAATATGATTAAAAAGCATCTGGACATATACGAACCCATGTGATATACTATTAGAACAAAAGCACCTCGACAAATTCGAATCCTTAGAATATACTATTAGAACAATAGCATCTCCACAAATATAAACCCAATCAAATATTTTGTACATTAGGACTTGGATAGGCGAGACTAAGGCTAAAGGCGAGACACACATGACGAGGCCAAAGGTCAACACTAAAAGTACATCAACACCTCGAATGCAATTCGACAGCACCTCGACGAAAACGAACCCATGATATATAGTATTAATTCAATAGCACCTCGACAAATCCGAATCCGTAGAAGATACAATTAAAACAATAGCACCTCGACAGTAGAATATAGGGACAGCTCGCTTATTATTTGTCGTGGTGGTGCTGTGGTGGTGCCGGAAGTGACGTCATCGGAAGTGACGTAGACCGGAAGTGACGTGATGGAAGTCACGTGACCAGAAGCGGAAGTCACGTGACTGGAACACGAAGTGTTTGGGTTGCGCATGCTCAACCGGAAGTAGGTATGTATCTACTGTAAGTAGCCATTCTAACCAAAAATCACGTGTTGGAACAACACGTGACCCCGCAGGGGTGTGGTTTCACCTTACTACAGTGTACTTGCGCGACCGGAAAAGGGCATAGCCCCAAGTTGTGAACCGGAAGTGGTTGTGTATCTACTGTAAGTAGCCATTTAACAGGAAATGACGTGTTGGAACAACACGTGACCCCATAGGGGTAATGTATGACTTTAGTGGAGCGCGCATGTGCGACCGGAAGTGGACGTAGCCCCAGGTATAGACCGGAAGTTGGGAATTTTCCTTCTTTATTTCCGCTTTTTATATGTTTTTAACCCCTTTTTTCAGTATTATTCTTTGTATTTTCTTCCCTTTTTATCCCATTTTTCCTTGTCCCACCGTTTTTTTTATTGTTGGTATACCTTTTCAACCCCTTTTCAATGTTGTTCTTTGTATTTCAATCCAATGTTTAGACTAATATCCAGGCGTTGTCAGTCAGCAATTGTCATTATATTTCTAAGGGTGTCTTCTACATGTATCACGTCCGCGTTCGTCATGGGACATAACTCTTTCTAGCAATTGTCTCGCGTTTTTTTTTATTGTGGGTGTTTTCGATCACGGCCGCGTTGGTCAAAGGGACATAACTCTTGCTACTTATTTCCCGCGCTTTTTTATCTGTTGTAATAGCATTTCACCTTTTTTCAGTATTGTTCTTTGTAATTTCTCCCTTCTCATCTAATTTTTAGACTAAAGTCCTCTTGTGTAACCTTTTGTATGTGTTATTTTATTATTTTCCACTTTATTTTATAATCATCTTTCCTTTTCATCCAATCCTTAGAGTTATTTCCCTTTTTCCCGTCAAATTCCTATTGTGTCACCTGCTATCGCCATTTTGTTTCCTATTATATTACATAATTATCTCCCTTTTTCATTCAATTCTTAAAGTGATTTCCTCTTACTACCAAATTTCTATAATAATGTTGTCTGCTATTGGTTTTTTATTATTGTTTCCTATTTTATTTCATAATTATTTCCCCTTTTCATCCAATTCTTAGAGTTATTTCCCCTTACCTGCCTAATATCTATACTGTCGCCTGATATTTTTAGATTTCCCGCCATTGGCATTCAATTTTAGAGGTATTTCCCCTTTGTCGCCATAATTATATAGTGTCGTCTGCTATTTTTAGCCTTCCCACCATTTTTTCATCCAATTCGTAGAATTATTTCCCCTTTTCCACATTATTTCATAACCAATTTCCTTTATCTAACAACTAACCCTAACCTAAGTTGCTATATGACAACTCTTTATTTATTTATTTTTATATTTGAATGTTATTCTGTTATTTATTTCTAACTATTACAGTTTTTTTTCTATTTTTGAATGTCATACTATTTTTTTCTTTCAAAATATCGATTACCTTACCCTAACTTTACTAAGTTTCACCCTTACCCTGACTTCAAAACCTTAATGATAACCTTAGACCCTATCACTTACATTACACCATAAATCTTACCTTAGCCTTACAGAAACCTTACCCTATTACTAGTACCTTAACCCTAACCTTTAAGTTATTCACACTGACACCAACACATAGCACTTAACCTAGACATAAGCACTATCATAATAATCTAGCCCGAACTTAATACTAACACAACGTCGAATCCTAAACTATTCTTAAGCTCTGTAACAACCTCGAACTTAACCCTTTTACTAACTTTTTAACCCTAACCCTTTTACTAACTCTTAACCCTTACCTTTAAGCTAATCACCCAATTACTAACAGTGAGCCCTTAACTTAGACACGAGCTCTAACATTATATTCTAACCATAACCTAATAATTACACAACCTCATTTCAACCGTAACATAACCCTTACTGACCCTTTCTTACTCTAATCTAAAACCCAATACTTACTTAAATCGAACCCTTAGTCCTAGCCAAACCTAATTCTAAATCCTAACCCTCAATCTAACTAACCTAATACTAACACAATATATTCCTAAACTGTAAACCAATGTTAAGCCTAGCCTTACCCTAACCCTATGTCAAGCTTAACATAACCTTAACACAACCTATATGCCTAAGTAGTAAACCAATTTTAAGCCTATTCTTTTAATCTTAACATAACCCTTACACTAATTCTTACTTATTCTTACTAACCCTTGCTTACTCTAATTCTCAACATAACACTAACGTAACTTTAACCCTAGGTCCTAACCGTTACCTTATACTAGCACTAAACCAACCTTAACCCTAACCTAACCCTTACCACAACTTAACCTTAAGCTTTCTCTATCACTAACATTTAACCTTACCTTATTCACCTTTACCTGGAATTTGAGCTCTAAGCCCTTATCCTAACCCAACAATAATTCCGAACCATTCTTTTTACTAACCCTAATCATAATACATAACGATATCTAACATAACTTACCAATACTTAATCTATCCCTAAACCCTAACCTAAGTATTAACAATAATATAATACTAACATAACCTCACCTCTAACCCTTGAACTATTCCTAATTTATAACCATAACCTTAACCCTAACCTCATTACAACATTAACTCTACCCTCACTAACCCTTACTTACCCTAAATCTTAACCTAACACTAATTTAACTTGCACAATCTCCAACACTTATAAATATCTAAGCCCTAAACCAATTTTGCTCCTTACTTTAACCTTGATCCTAGCCCATTTTCCGACCCTACCTTTATCTTACTAACCCAATTCATAGACATAACCCTGAATCTTAAATCCAACCGTAATGATGCATGATATTTTAAACATAACTTTATGATGTATAATTCTAACAGGAACGATCCTAAACATAAAACCCTTATAATGAACGTTACCCTGCCTAACCTCAACCCAAATGATGAATATAATCCAATCATTAATCCTAAAGATATATGTGATTCTAATCCCAGTGATCTAAGTCATACTTATCCATTAAACTGATTGTGTAACCAAAGCCCTTACTTTTATAACGAATCAATCTCAACTAATCCAAACCCAACTCTAACCTTAAGCCAAGCCTTCTCACCTTTCCCTAACTTTTACCCTAATTCAACCAACTCCTCAACCAACCATACATAAACCCAACTTTAACAATACCAATATACTAACGCTACAACTTCAACCCTACCCTTACTACCCTAAATTATACTGATAATATAATTCCAAACATAACCTAATTGATATGAATTATCCTAACCATACCCAAAATAGTGTATTTCATCTTACACAAAAGAATGTATGTATTCCTAAGCCTTACATTAACCATAGCCTAAACACTAAGTCCTACACTTTGGTACTCTAACCATCATCCGTAGCTATGACCTTAACGAACCCTAACTTTAATGTAATCTTCAACAATACCTCTTTCATGTATATAACCCAACCCTAGCCAAACTGATATATTTAATGAACTGATGTATGTGTCACTGTGCAATTCTAAACTGAGATGAAATATGTAAACCTTCACCCAAATAATAACCCTTACCTTAATGATATTTACTAAACCCAGTGATAAAATGATCCAAATGATCTATACGATGCTAACGTTATAACTTATAATGACTACCTAACCTTTAGCTTTTAAACTGTTTTCTAAAATTATCATTATATTGCTGCTGCTGCTTCTCGACCATACTTGGTTATGTCTGCTGCTTTGTTGTGTTGGTGTTGGTGGTGGTGGTTTGAAGGTATTATTTTAGTAAAAATGGTAATTTTCAGGTATCGGGGTGATGGTGGTGGTGATGTTAGCGTATCCATCTTCAAACATTTGATCTAAAAATTACAAACTTGATATCGGTTGATACTTAACATACTTCAATAATTTGAAGTACTGCAAACAACTTCGAAACCAACGGTGTCTATTTTCGTTGGTATCTTCATACGGTAGGATATACCGACAAGCTTTGTCCACAGTTCCATAGTCCCATTGACTTAAAAAGCATACAACATCTGGGTTCAGGGGCGTAGGTGACCTCAATACTTTTATCGTTCCTGGAATTCCTCTGTCTTCTTTGATTTCAAAATTCCGGCTTCCCTCTCCTCTACGTGTAGAATATATATCACCCCATGGAAATTTTTCAGCTATCTGTCGTGATAATCTATGCGCCTTGATGCAAAGACAATTCACTTGATGAACAATAACATCTACAATTTCTGCTTTCAATAAATCTCCGTCAGCAATATTTACACCTTTCTGTCTTTATTGGCTTCAGTCTGTTCTTGTACACCTTTTATATTCTATGTCTATTGTCCACATAGCTGTAATTCGTCAGTTAATATTTGTAAGACGGCTTCGGATTGGTTAATTTTCCAGCGTTCTGATTGGTCAATCTTCTGTAAATGGCGATTTCTGATCTGTTGAAATCGCTGCAATTTGATTCTGTACACTTTCAATCCACTTTTCCTAATTCTTCTATCAATTGATGATGAGCTGCCCATATCTCTGTTGCTTGATCTTTCCATTCAGCACAATAGATTTGAGTGAACACATATAATACATATATTCGTCCAGAATTGATAACCCCATCTTCAAACATGGTATGCACGATCCGCTTGTAGACCTCCAGACTGTCCATGACGAACTGAATGAGAACCCCATATAACTAATTTGAAATTTTATCTGACTTCTTATACCATGGATAAATTCATTAAAATTTGTTCTGAAAAGCACCATGCATTTCTCTTATGTTACAGACAGAATACAAATTACTACTACTATGATTAGGGTTAAGTTAAATTATGGTAAGGGTAAGAGTAAGTGTTAGTGCTAGGGTAAGGGTTACAGTTAGGGTTAGTAAGGATAATAGTTGAATAATAGATAGGGTTAGGGTTGGCTTAGAGTATGTTAGGGTTTGATAACAGATAGGTTAGAGTTATTAGGGTTAGATTTCAGATAGGGTTAGGGTTAGAATATAGCTAGGGTTAAGGTTAAGATAAGAGTATGGTTAGGGTTAGATAATTGATAGGGTTAGGTTAGAGTGGATAAGGGTTAGGGTTAAAGTTAGATTAAAGATAGGATTAAGGTTATATTATGGTTAGTGTTAGGGTTAGAGTTAGCTTATAGATAGGTTAGGTTATATTGTGGTAAGAATTAGATTATGGTAAGGGTTAGGATTAGAGTTAAATGATAGATAGGGTTACAGCTAAATTATGGTAAGGGTTAGAGTTGAATTATAATAAGGTTAGGATTACAGTTAAATTAAAGATAGGGTTAGGGTTAAATTATGGTAAGGTTAGGGTATGAGTTAGATAATAGATAGGATTATGGCTATATCATGGTTAGGGTTGGGGTTAGGTTTAGACTATGGCAAGGGTTAAGGTAATTAAGATTGTGTAAGGATTATTGTTTAATTATAGGTAGGGATAGGTTTAAATTATGGTTAGTGTAAGGGTTATAATTAGATTAAAGATAGGCTTAGGGTTATATTATGGTTAGAGTTGGGTTTAGATTATGGCAAGTGTTAGGTTTAAATTATGGTAAGGTTAGGGTTAGAGTTTAATTTAAGATAGGCTTAGGGTTATATTGTGGTTAGAGTTAAAGTTAAGATTGTTGAAAGGGCTATGGTTAGATTATGGTAAGGTTGTGGTTACAGTTAAAATATAGATAAGGTTAAGGTTATGCTTAATTATACATAGGGTTAGGGTTAGATTGGGTAAGGCTTATAGTTAGATTACAGATAGGTTAGGGTTAGAATATAGATAGTATTAGGGTAAGAGTTAGCTTATAGATAGGATTTGGGTTATATTATGGTTAGAGTTAGATAATGGTTAGGGTTAGGGTGAAATTATAGATAAGATTAGAGTTCTATAATGGTTAGTGTTAGAATTAGGTTTAGATTACAGTAAGGGTTAGGGTTAAATTGGGTAAGGGTTATATTTAAATTATTGATAGAGATAGTGTTGAATTATAAATAGTGTTAGGTTAGAGTTATCCATGGTATAAGAAGTCAGATAAAATTTCAAATTAGTTCTATGGGATTCTCATTCAGTTCGTCATGGACAGGCTGGAGGTCTACAAGCGGATCGTGCATACCATGTTTGAAGATGGGGTTATCAATTCTGGACGAATATATGTATTATATGTGTTCACTCGAACCTATTGTGCTGAATGCAAAGATCAAGCAACAGAGATATGGGCAGCTCATCATCAATTGATAGAAGAATTAGGAAAAGTGGATCGAAAGTGTACAGAATCAAATTGCAGCGATTTCAACAGATCAGATATCGCCATTTACAAAAGATTTACCAATCAGAACGCAGGAAAATTAACCAATCCGAAGCCGTCTTTCAAATATTAACTGACGAATTACAGCTATGTGGACAATAGACATAGAATATAAAAGGTGTACACGAACAGACTGAAGCCAATAAAGACAGAATGGGTGTAAATATTGTTGACGGAGATTTATTGAAAGCAGAAAATGTAGATGTTAGTGTTCATCAAGTGAATTGTCTTTGCATCAAGGCGCATGGTTTATCACGACAGATAGCTGAAAAATTTCCATGGGGTGATATATATTCTACACGTAGAGGAGAGGGAAGCCGGAATTTAGAAATCAAAGAAGACAGAGGAATTCCAGGAACGATAAAAGTATTGAGGTCACCTACGCCCCTGAACCCAGATGTTGTATGCTTTTTAAGTCAATGGGACTATGGAACTGTGGACAAAGCTTGTCGGTATATCCTACCGTATGAAGATACCAACGAAAATAGACACCGTTAGTTTCGAAGTTGTTTGCAGTACTACAAATTATTGAAGTATGTTAAGTATCAACCGATATCAAGTTTGTAATTTTTAGATCAAATGTTTGCAGATGGAAAGCAGAGACTTGGAAAGATGATAGCTGTGTTTGAAGACAAAGAACCAGAACTGAAACGGATGAAGGTAGCTACAGAACCCAATTAAGTGGATATGAAGACAGACATTTAAGTGACGGAAGAACCAGCACTGAAGACAGAAAACTTAAATTGACATTAATGTAAAGACAGAAAATTAGAATGTTACTGTATTTTGTTTAAATTAAATTAAAAATGAAAACGTATTGTCAGGGTTTGTTATTATCATGCCCAAAAGAATAAAGTGATAAACCACCGACCACCATAGACTATTATTTCATCACCACCACCACCACCATAGACTAGTATCTCACCACCACCAGAAAAGCCAATCACCACCACCACCACCACCACAGACTAGTATCCCTCCACCACCACCATAGACTATTATCCCACCACCATCATCCAGATACCTTGAATTCACCACCACCACTACCGGCGCCACCACCACCACCACCACAATAGCCTATCAATCCACCAGCAGTAGCAGCAGCAGACATATCCAAGTATGGACGAGAAGCAACAGCAGCAGACATATCCAAGTATGGACGAGAAGCAGCAGCAGCAGCAGCAGCAATATAATGATAATTTTAGAAAAAAGTTTGAAATATAAAGGTTAGGTAATCATTATAAGTTATAACGTTAGCATCGTATAGATCATTTCACAGTAACCTCGGTATTTAGTTATTTGGATTATTTTATCACTGGGCTTAGTATACATCATTAAGGTAAGGGTTATTATTTGGGTGAAGGTTTACATATTTCATTTCAGTTTAGAATTGCACAGTGACACATACATCAGTTCATTAAATATATCAGTTGGGCTAGGGTTGGGTTATATACATGAAAGAGGTATTGTTGAAGATTACATTAAAGTTAGGGTTCGTTAAGGTCATAGATACGGATAATGGTTAGAGTACCAATGTGTAGGACTTGGGGTTGAGGCTATGGTTAATGTAAGGCTTAGTAATACATACATTCTTTTGTGTAAGATGAAATATACTCTTTGGGGTATGGTTAGGATAATTCATATCAGTTAGGTTATGTTTGGAATTATATTATCAATATAATTTAGGGTATTAAGGGTAGGGTTGAAGTTGTAGCGTTAGTATATTGGTATTGTTAAAGTTGGGTTTATGTATGGTTGGTTGAGGAGTTGTTTGAATTAGGGTAAAAGTTAGGGAAAGGTGAGAAGGCTTGGCTTAAGGTTAGAGTTGGGTTTGAATTAGTTGAGACTGATTCGTTATAAAAGTAAGGGCTTTGGTTACACAATCAGTTTAATGGATAAGTATGACTTAGATCACTGGGATTAGAATCACATATATCTTTAGGATTAATGATTGGATTATATTCATCATTTGGGTTGAGGTTAGACAGGGGTAACGTTCATTATAAGGGTTTTATGTTTAGGATCGTTCCTGTTAGAATTATACATCATAACGTTATGTTTAAAATATCATGCATCATTACGGTTGGATTCAAGATTCAGGTTTATGTCTATGAATTGGGTTAGTATGATAAAGGTAGGGGTCGGATAAAGGGTTAAGACCAAGGTTAAAGTAAGGGGGAAAATTGGTTTAGGTTTAGATATATATAAGTGTTGGAGATTGTGCTAGTATAAGGGTTAAAGTTAAATTAGTGTTAGGTTAAGATTTAGAGTAAGTAAGGGTTAGTGAGGGTAGAGTAAATGTTGAAATGAGGTTAATGTTATGGTTATAGCTTAGGAATAGTTCAAGGGTTAGAGGTGAGGTTGTGTTAGTATTAAATTATTGTTTATACTTAGGTTAGGGTTTAGGGATAGATTAAGTATTGGTAAGTAAGGTTAGATATCTTTATGTATTATGATTAGGGTTAGTAAAAAGGATGGTTCGGAATTGTTGTTGGGTAAGGATAAGGGCTTAGAGCTCAAATTCCAGGTAAAGATGATTAAAGTAAGGTTAAATGTTAGTGATAGGGAAAGCTTAAGATTAAAAGAATAGGCTTAAAATTGGTTTACTACTTAGGAATAGGTTGTGTTAAGGTTATGTTAAGCTTGACATAGGTTAGGCTAAGGCTAGGCTTAACATTGGTTTACAATTTAGGAGAATATTGTGTTATTATTAGGTTAGTTAGATTTAGGGTTAGGATTAAGAATAAGAGTGTATATTGGTAGAATTAGGTTTGGCTAGTACTAAAGGTTCGATTTAAGTAAGTATTAGGTTTTGGATTAGAGTAAGAAAGGGTCAGTAAGGGTTATGTTACGGTTGAAATGAGGTTGTGTAATTATTAGGTTATGGTTAGAATATAATGTTAGAGCTCGTGTCTAAGTTAAGGGCTCACTGTTAGTAAATGGGTGATTAGCTTAAAGGTAAGGGTTAAGCGTTAGTAAAAGGGTTAGGGTTAAAAAGTTAGTAAAAGGGTTAAGTTCGAGGTTGTTACAGAGCTTAAGAATAGTTTAGGATCCGACGTTGTGTTAGTATTAAGTTAGGGCTAGCTTATTATGATAGTGCTTATGTCTAGGTTAAGGGCTAAGTGTTGGTGTCAGTGTGAATAACTTAAAAGTTAGGGTTAAGATACTAGTATTAAGGTTAGGTTTCTGTAAGGATAAGGTAAGAGTTATGGTGTAATGTAAGTGATAGGGTCTAAGGTTATCATTAAGGGTTCGAAGTCAGGGTAAGGGTGAAACTTGGCAAAGTTAGGGTAAGGTAATCGATATTTTGAATGAAAAGAAAATAGTATGACATTCAAAATAGAAAAAAAGAAAAATAACTGTAATAGTTAGAAATAAATAACAGAATAACACTCAAATATAAAAATAAATGAATACAGAGTTGTCATAGCAACTTAGGTTAAGGTTAGTTGTTAGATAAAGGAAGTTGGTTATGAAATAATGTGTAAAAGGGGAAATAATTCTACGAATTGGATGAAAATGGCGGGAAAGCTAAAAATAGCAGACGACACTATAGAATTATGGCGATAAAGGGGAAATACCTTTAAGGATTTAATGACAAGTGGCGGGAAATCTAAAAATATCAAGCGACAGTATAGATATTGGGCAGGTAAGGGGAAATCACTCTAAGAATTGGATGAAAAGGGTAGATAATTATGTAATATAATAGGAATTAATTATGTAATATAATGGGAAACAATAATAAAAAAACCAATAGCAGACAACATTATTATAGAAATTTGGTAGGGAAGAGGAAATAACTTAAGAATTGAATGAAAAAGGGGGATAATTATGTAATATAACAGGAAACAAAATGGCAATAGCAGACGACACTATAGGAATTTGGCGGGGAAAAGGGAAATACCTCTAAGGATTGGATGATAAGGAAAGATAATTATAAAATAAAGAAGAAAATAATAAAATAACACATACAAAAGGTTACACAAGAGGACTTTAGTCTTAACATTGGATGAAAAGGGAGAAATTACAAAGAACAATACTGAAAAAGAAAGTGAAATGCTATTACAACAGATAAAAAAGCGCGGGAAATAAGTAGCAAGAGTTATGAGCCTTTGACGAACGCGGCCGTGATAGAAGACACCCACAAATTAAAAAAACGCGGGACAATTACAAGCAAGAGTAATGTCCCATTACGAACGCGGACGTGATAGAAGACACCTACAGAAATATAATGACAATTGCTGAATGACAATGTCCTGATATTAGTCTAGAAATTGGATGAAAAAGGACGAAATTACAGAGAACAACATTGAAAAAGGGGCTGAAAAGGTATAACAACAATAGAAAAGGGTGGGATTATGGAGAAAATAAAACAAAAAGGAATAATATACAATGAACACCATTGAAAAGGGGTAAAACATATAAAAAGGGGGAATAATGAAAGAAAATTCCCGACTTCCGGTTTACATATGGGGCGACGCCCACTTCCGGTCGCGCATGTACACTGTAGTAAGGTCATACAACACCCCTGCGGGGTCACGTGTTGTTCCAACACGTCATTTCCGGTTAACATGGCTACTTACAGTAGATAAATACCCACTTCCGGTCGCGCATGCGCTATGGACTAAGGTGAAACCACACCTCTGCGGGGTAACGTGTTGTTCCGACACGTCATTTCCTATCAACATGGCCGACAAGAGCTTCAAATAAGACCACTTCGGGTTGACACCTGGGGCTACGCCCACTTCCGGTCGCGCATGCGTTATGGACTAAGGTGAAACCACACCCCTGCGGGTCACATGTTGTTCCAACACGTCATTTCCGCTCAATAGGCCCTACTAGGGCTTCAAACAAGACTACTTCCTGTTGCGCATGCGCAGTCAAAACACTTCGTGTTCTGGTCACGTGACTTCTGCTTCCGGTCACGTGACTTCCGTAACGTCATTTCCGGTCTATGTCACTTCCGGTGACGTCACTTCCGGCACGACCACAGCACCACCACGCACCACCACCACAAATGCGACTTTGTTCGTACTCATATACTATTCTCGACAAATCCGAAGCCATAGAATATAGTGTACATTAGGACTTGGATAGGCGAGACTAAGGCTAAAGGCGAGACACACGTGACGAGGCCAAAGGTCAATGACATACTAAAAGTACATCAACACCTCGAATGCAATTCGACAGCACCTCGACGAAAACGAACCCATGATATATAGTATTAATTCAACAGCACCTCGACAAATCCGAATAAATAGAATATAGTGTAAATTAGGACTTGAATAGGCGAGACTAAGGCTAAAGGCGGGACACACGTGACAAGGCCAAAGGTCAACACTAAAAGTACATCAACACCTCGACTGCACCTCGACAGCACCTCGACAAATACAAAGGCATTAATATAGTATTACTACAGTAGCACCTCAACAGCACCTCGACAGGCACCTCGACAAATACGAACTGAACGGTACATATATACTACTGTCCACTGCCGTTCATTGTAACATCGTTGTTTGCTTTTTATTATCGTATCAAAAGAAGGAAGGTTTGGTGCACATAAAACCGGTTTTACCCACCATTTCCTTTGAAATGCATGTGCTAAGTCAGGACCATTGTGGTGACAATTTTGCGGGTGGTTTCATATTAAACGAAAGGATATGGAGTAAATGAACAAGAGACCATAACACATATGTTAACTGCAACTGCAATAAGTTTAATGAGCTGTATGGCCATTTCGGAAATTTCAACCTGATTTGTAATTATGTCTCATGGACATCGGCTCTTGAGCACTCTTTTCAATAATTTTGTTTTTACCTCCACCTACTTTGTGTAAGACTGGAAAATACCATCCGTTCTCAGCTTTTGTATAAGTTCAGATATAACGCTTCTGTATCATACAGTAATTAATAGTTATTGTGATTTTGTTTCTGGAATTTATCATCGTTACATGACTGTACATTTGTGATTATGTTTGGACCCTGATGTATTAGCCGAAGCTTATTCGGAATTAACGCATATGCTAATTTTTATTCAATTGTAAGAGTTATATGACAATTCAGATCACATCTCAAATTGTAAGTGAAAACTATTGCTTTGTTGACAAACAACACAATTCAAGAATTTCCCATTAAAACTATCCGTTAAGAAACCCGTTCAAAAGGCAGACATGCATGCTCTTTTAATATACAGTTGATGGAGTGTGTGTCCGGGCGACAACTTCTCTTTATTCACCATTTTGATACATTATACATAAAAATATCATATACTTAGCCCCTTTCTGTTATTTAGCCAGATTTTGTGTGCTATCCGGATATACCCTGTAATAATTGTTGTCCACTGTTTTTGTTTCTGTTTTCGTGTATATGTCGAATACTTTAAGATGTACCGTCCAGTTGATTATCTATTATCCCACATTAACACTAGTGTTCGGGTTCAGTTTTCTAGACATCTTTCTTTACACCCTTCCAAACACCCCAATCCTTACAACACTTATACATGGAACTCAGAAACGGAAAACGATTATTTAATCATCAAAGGGTCTCCACGCGTCTCAATCGTCCAAACCGGTTATCTAAAAATGTCACAATTGCTAATGTTTTCAATATTAAAAACCGTGCCGTAGTTACCCTTCTATTGAGAAGTGCCGTGCAAATAAATGACTTACATGCCCGCGCCTCGTCAATATAACTATAGTGAGGTATATTGTTAATGGTCGCACCTTTTCCTTACAGTTTGACAATGATATTGACTGAAAAACTAATAATTTTGTATATTTACTGAAATGAAATAAACCTAACTGTGGAATTCAATATGTCGGTGAAACCGGTCGGTATCTTTCTAAACGGACCCAGGAACATCCGTGTGATTTTCATAGACCCAATAAGTATATTGCTGCGGTCAAGCAAGTGGCAAAACTTTCAGTTTAACGAAATCAAGATTAACAACCCAAGCTCTCTACCTTTCAATGACTCGCTGTCGTGCAAAGACAACATTGTATACATTTGTCAGGTTTTCACGTCTGATATATCAACAATGTAGACATTTGACATCGATGAATCTAACACATTGTGTAAGCTTGGGATGTTAATATTGACTTCATTACAATAAAAGTTTTGCCACTTGCTTGACCGCAGCAATAAAAGTATAATAAATCAACATCTTAAAAAACACAAACACGATATCAAACATATTACAGTTCAACCTTTGGAAGTCGTTACTAAACAGCTAGGACAATCTCACTCAAAATTCAATAAAGCCAGAAAAATAGCAGAACTAAATTGGATTAAGAAACTGCAAACTGTCTATCCTTTAGGTCTAAATGACAATATAATGGGTATTGGTAATATTTCTAAAACCAATTCTGTAAATATTTTGGATATTGTTTCTAAACCTCTACGTAACAAGCGATCTCATGGACGTAGAATTAACCGTAATAAACGTAGATTACATTCTGTCAACACCATTGTTGCAGATCTAATAAACATTTCTAAAAATAATGGCCGACATCAACTTTTAAGTAAATTATGTTCCATACCTGTCACCAAATTAAACAATATCCTTGATGAATGCGAAACTATTTCTTACCTTAGTCCTAAATACGAAACTACAAAGATAATAATTGCGTTCTGCTATTGTAAGCTTTTTCCTAAAATCGATCGTCCTGACCAACATCAAAAACATTTCCTAAAGATAAAATACATAGACAAAAGGAATAGATTTTATAAATATTGCTGGCATTCTAAATGATCATTCGGTTCAAGAAAAAAATCCTGGCTATTTCGAAAATACAGAACTTTCCATCATTTGTTACGTATACAAGAAACACAACCGGCAGTACGTCTTCAATTACAGTAAAGTATATAAAGATATAAATATCAACAATTCTGTGCCTGATACATGAAATTCAAAATACGCCTATGCTCCTAGCTCCCATGTCATCACAGGAGATCTCAACATCTTGCAGGACAAAGAGCTTATTAATTTCTTAAAGAAAGGTCCAAAATATACATGTAGGCCACCTTCTAAAATTAATTGGAAAGATTGTCGTAATATCATCCACGACTCACTTAAAACTTATTGTAAAAATTGGATTAAACGTGAACACGTTGACAAAAAATCTTTGGATTCTTTCTTTAATGCTATTATGAAAATTGTCGATATCCGAATTAAACAGTTTGAACAACACTTCCGCTATGACAACAAAAATAAACCCACCGTTTCTCGCATCCAAACGAAACTTAAAGAATTTGGAAAGGAATTTGTTTTTGTCCCAGCTGATAAGGCTGCTAATAACATCATCATAGTCTGTCGTAAACATTAAATAGAAGTACTCCAAAAAGAAATTACCAGTTCACATACTTTTCAATTAACCCAATTAACGGAAAGTGAAATTCCAAACATACATTTTCTAACAGCCACATCTTTACAGGCTAAACCTGATACTAAAACAGTTCCAGCTATGTACTGGGTTCCTAAACTCCACAAAACGCCATATAAATCTAGATTCATTTTGTCATCTAGTCACTGTTCTACAACTAAAGTTTCTATTATACTCCCTTATACTTTGACTGCTATTAAAAACCTGGTTATAAATTTCTAAAACAAAGTATATGAAAACAGTGGTGTCAATCATTTTTGGAGTGAAAAAAATCATTGGAAGTTCCCGATAATCATCATTGTCCGTTCTTAGACATCAATTTTGATATAACGAATGGTAAATTAGATACTAAAATTTATGATAAAAGGGATGATTTTTCTTTTCTCATAGTAAATTATCCATTTCTGGATGGCGATGTTCCATTAGCGCCATCATATGGTGTTTACATATCTCAACTTGTTCGATTTGCTCGAGTATGTAATAACGTTTGCGATTTTAATGAACGGAATCTTTTCATAACTGAAAAACTATTACATCAGGGTTTTCGTTATCACAAACTTGTTAAAACCTTTACTAAATTTTATCATCGATATAAAGACTTAGTTCATAAATACAATGCAACCTGTAAACATCTAATCAAGGCTGGTATTACACATCCCTTATTTTACGGTAATGTTTTACATAAGAGTAAAAAATACTTAAACTCGCCTAACAAACTTATAAAACCTTTAAATCGTCTAATTCATACGGGTTATGATTACGGTATTGTCGTCAAGTCATTACGTATGGCCTCTTTGGTATTAACATTGATTTTTTGACAGGGTCTTTGCAATTTAACTAAACACATTCTAAATTTCTAAAATCTGTATTGCATGGACATGTATTCCGGTATATACATGAAATCATTATTCTAAACTCCTCACAGGAAGGGATCTTGGTGGAAGCTGTATACTGAGGGTACATTACTTACTTTGTCAGTTGGTGATGGGTCTGGAGCTGGCATGTCAGTCAACTGTTAGTAGTCCCTTGTGATTTTATGTTTTTGTCCGTATATTTAGTTCTTTCAGTTTCATTTTTCACAATTGACTCAGTCCTGTTGCCAACTGAATTTTACTGTTGTTACGATTGTTTTTTTTATTTATCACATTGGCTGTACGGGGAAGGTTTGGATCCAATAAAACTAGTTTAACCCCGCCGCAGCAGGTTTGCGCCTGTCCTAAGTCACGAATTTATTAAGCCTTTGTGTGTCTTGTCCTTTTTCTAGTTAGTTTACTTTATGTTATAGGAGTCTAGGATGATGTTTATTTCACTGGACTTGGTTGCTCTTTGTTCAGGGGCCGACTCCGACCTGCCGTTGGGTGTGAGGTTTTCTCACCGTTCATTGAAGATCTAATGGTGGCTTTGAGTTGTTATTACTCCCCTTTGCGTCGTTGTCTCTTTGACACATTCCCCATTTCCCTTCTTTTTTCTATACAAGCACAAAATATTAATTTATTCAAATAGCACAAAGAAAAAACTGACATTCTGACTTCAGTCAGCTCCAAGTAAAAAGTATTTATTCTACTTCAATAGAACCAAACTTTTAGCCATTTTACAAAGTACTACCATTAAAATTATACAAATGTAACTTGCTTATACATGATAAATAAATGTAACTTGTAGGATTTTTTTGTGCTGGTTATAGCTTATTGACGGTTCGGTTCTCACTTACTTGTACAAACATAATAACATGTACACGACGTAAAGCATGTTCCGAATGTATAGTTGTTCCGTACAATTATCAAGTACATAATACGATAAAATTTATTATACAAAATGTCCTAAGTATAAAATATTTGTCTGTTTACCTTTTTGTAATGAAAACAACTTGGACATTACACTATGTATAACAGGCCTTTTTAATATCACACAGAAATTCTAGATCTTAATAACCCAACTTCATATCAAGGGACGAGATAATAATAAATCACACTTCTGTGTTAGCATCCTTCGGTGACAAAGTGGATGAAAATAACAGTTATCTCCTGGGTGCCTAAGCTTCACAAGAGTAGTATATGGGGACAGTTCACCGCGGATTTGTGGTGGTGGATCACCGGAAGTGACGTCACCGGAAGTGACGTAGACCGGAAGTCACGTGACCGGAAGCGGAAGTCACGTGACCAGAACACGAAGTGTTTTTACTGCGCATGCGCAACCGGAAGTAGGTGTGTAACTACTGTAAGTAGCCATATTGACCGGAAATGATGGGTTAAAAGAGTGCAAGACCCCGCAGGGGTGTGATTTCACCTTATTA
>MJUU01001395.1:67148-100790 GCA_002080025.1 Modiolus philippinarum
AAAAATCAAGTTCCTAAATTTGTTTGACTATGGAAATGTAGAATTTCTATTTTTATTTTTAGCTTACTGCAGGTTGACACAACATTCCAGACAATCTATAAGCTATTTTTAGCCCATTTGAAGTTGACATCATACACGCTTTTAACTTCTCAAGACAAAACGAATTAACAACAATAAACAAGAACGCTACAAAACTAAAGCACCAGCGGTATGAATCCTTACAAAATCTAGAGGTATCATAAGGGAGGGATAAGCATGATCTTCTCGAAGCGTGCCGAAGCGTGCCACCCGCCACAACGCCAATCAAAAGTCTGGTTTTGTCATTATAAGTTGGTTTTCTCATTGTGTAATTTGTTTTATCCGTTTACTGTTCTGAATTATTAATTTATTGCACTCTCTATTACGTGAAAGGTATATATTACTTTATATGACATGTTACTTAAATTGATATCATTTTATCATATGGGAGATGATATTGGAGATGCATATTTATAGTTTTCATAACGTTCAAGAATTGTATATCGCTAGATATCAACTACAGTTATGTAATTTTAGTATATGACATGTTACTTAAATTGATATCATTTTATCATATGGGAGATGATATTGGAGATGCATATTTATAGTTTTCATAACGTTCAAGAATTGTATATCGCTAGATATCAACTACAGTTATGTAATTTTAGTATATAATAAACGAGCCTTTGGCATGTTTATTATATTTGAAATTACATAACGAGAGTTGATATCCAGCGATATACAATTCTTTTGAGTTATTTAAACTATTTCTCTTATGATTTTCATAAATAATAAATGCCTAATAAATGCCGAATTACTCTTCTGTCTTTAGAATAACAACATCGTTACTAGGCAACGTTAATCACGGCCAACGGGATTTCACAGTAGTCCAATAGAAACGTCCAAAAAGTGATAACACATCATGCGTGATGTGCTTTTACTTGTCGTTCAACCAAAGAAATTCCCGTGAAAGAGATGCAACTTGTTCATATCTAACTCTAGCTTCAAAGTCTTGTTGTGTACCACAAATAACTATTCGTGCAAGGAATAGGTCATAAGAGAATATAACATAGCTACATGCATTGTAATGGCAATATCGATAGCTTCACATTTTTGATATGATAATAAATGATTTCTAATTTACCAATGTAAATTTTAGAAATTAATTGCTCTGTAGTTTTTGTCTTACTGATAGGTAACAGGTATTTGAATGCAAAGAGGAACACGTTTATTGACCTATTAAGAGGAAGCACTCCAGACTGGAAAGTTGTTCGCTCTCTCATTGGGGAGTTTTTGTTCACCCTTCAAAACTTTTATGGAAACACAAATTGGATAGAATTAGGTGGAACTACGCTTGATCATTTAGGTGAGAATCTGTTAAATTATAACATGGGTTCTCTGAAACCCAGACGTGATCAAACATTTTTTAACAGGAATTGATACACGGTTTGTGACAGATTTTGCTTATATTCATTTTATAGGTTGATATTAACATAAGAACCACAAAAATGATGTTTATCATTATCGGCATATCTTGCCCTGCTAACCATGGCGTCGGTTTTTTGGTTATTTCATTTCAAAACCCTAAAATATGAACCTTTGAACTCCAATTGTATTAAAGAAGATCAGTACATATCAAATATAATTTTTATGAGCTTAACTTGGAATAGTAACCGAAACAGTTTCAGTTAATTACAAAAGTGGGACATCAGGACGAGGCTGCCAAAATTTCAAGAAATTGGCCTTTTTTAACTGGAATTTTCCACCAATGGTGCCAATTTTTATACTCTTCAGTTTAAATTTTTAGACAAAGCACCAACTGTATATACATAAGCGGACTAATATCTCGTAGAACCAGGTAAGTTATTCTAAATATTCAAAGATGTCAGTGGATTTAGATTAGTGTCTTAGAAAATTAATGTTAAAATAAAGTGCAACGGATACGGGGCATTTTTTTTATTTCTGTACAACGATGTGCAAATATGAGACTAGTTTCGGAAGGAATTTAAATCTAATCGTTTTGTATTATCTCAGAATAGACATCCTTTAAACCTATTACAACGTTGAAACTATTTCAAGGTTAGGGCTTTTATTGTCAAGATGCACAAAAAATTAGTATCTGAAATAGATAATTGAAAAAGTGACTTTGAAATCAACCACAGATTATTATATGCTGAACTAATAGCATAAAGTGTATATGGCGAACAGTATTGATATCTAGGGTCAGGTAAGTGGTAATAACACAGTTTTACAGTTTTATAGAAATGGCTAGTTTGCCTTGTTGTCGTGGTCACTCAAATTTACCATCGATTTTCAAGGACACGTTTTCTTAACCTACCTAAATTCGATAGCCTCGTTCTGATTTCATATCAATGCGAACTATTTAAACTGAAAACTCGTAAAAGTGGATGTCTCGAATCCTTTGTCTTGACTATTTGTTCGAATTTAAACACAGTTTGACCTGGATCGCTCGAATCCCCCTCTTGCTCTGTTTTCATCAGTCCCTTGGGTGTTCGAGCCATCAAAGTTCGACTGTATATGAAATGCATTTATTTTCTTTGAAGAAAAACGGATTTGAAAATGCATGTTTTAGGGTTTTTGAAAGGACCCGAAATGACCGTCATGTTTTCCAGAACAACGGAGATAAATAATAAGAAAAAAAAAAGATTATCTTTGTAACTATATGTGTTCGTTTCAGAAACTAGCTAAATATGTTTTATGACGTTTCCAAGTAGTTCAGATTCTTACGGAGGACTCATGTTAATCCATTATACAAGCATTAATGATTTTAAATTAAAGCCCAAAGGAACTCAATTTAAACAAGATAAGATATGGGTAAACCCGTATCCAAGGATACTCGATTGTTCACACACTTATAATACCTGTACAATTTTGACAAGGATCATTTTCAAACAAACAAAAACAAAATAAAAAACAAAACAAAACAAAAAGATGCGTTTATGTTTATGATTTTTTTATTTCATTTTTAAAAAGGTTCGTTTCTTTGGATTCTTCTTGTCGTAAGCTCTCAGGATCACCATTAGCCCTTTCTGTTTCTTAGCAATATGGAAAATTGGGGGGGGGGGGGTCAAAACTGCACATGCACTAGATAATACAGTTATGTTTTTATTTGATTTTAATTGAATTAAATGCCTGTCAATATCTAGAGACATACAGAGATTAGCAACTACTCGAAATCGTTAACATCACGCATGTAAACTCGCTCCAATGATGCAACACTAGAATCCGTTCGGAACTCCTCGTAACTTTTACCTGTACGGACACAATGTTCCGATGGTAAAGTTATTGTTTTTACTGATACATCGTCATTTAATAATTGTGCTAACCTGATATTACAATTAATATCCATGACAATTTATCAATATTCAATAAAAAAACGTTTTGTTGACATTTCTGTACAGTTTTAATTAAAATAACAGGTATTGGGAATTAAAAATTAAAAATACACCTCTTAAATTATGTGTATTCAGATAATTGATCTTGGGTGAGCTAAACTGATAAAAAGTCGCCAAATACCGAACTATTTCCTACGCCATGACATTATGATCTGTACCCAAAAACAATCATATACTCTTGAATAGACAGTACGCACTGATCGAGTATATGAAAAAAACTTTCAGGTTTGGAATTCATCATTCCTAATTAGTTATCATTTTAATGACATTTCTAAATGTTTTTAGATTTGATCTGCACTGAAGAGACATAAGTTGTCGAAATGCGCATATGCAGAAATTAAATACACATTAACCTCGGTATTTTATTTATTTCTATCGATTCCGGTTGAATACCGAAAATAACATTTATTTTTATTTCAGTATTGATGGAGCATAATTTGATCAATTCTTTAAAATTTTCAGAATATACTTACTTAAATTATTTCAAATCAAAATGAAAAACTACAGAAAAAAATAGAAATGTCACTGAAACGATTCAACTTCTCCTGTTCTTAGCCTCACTGTGAAATGATCGGTGTTCAGCAATCAAGTTTCATAGTTCCCAAATATATATGTATAAGTTTCTTATTAATTAAAAAAAATCCAAATTAACGTGTAATTAATATGAGCAATGTTTTGAGTGAGTATTACATATTTACAAAGCAAAATTTAATGTTTATTCTGCAGCTTGGGTATTGTTGTATTTTTGGAATGAATGTGGCCATTTATGTTGACTTACTTTGTAGTCTGCGATTTCTTTTATATAGTATGATAGTCCAAAGGAAAATGGAACACTTTTCGTGAAGGTATAATAAATTTGTCTGCATTTTGTAGGTTGGAATAATAAACTGGATTTTAAAGTTGCCACAACATATCAAGTAACATGCAAAGATTGTCAAGAGGCAGACGCAAAGTAAGTCTTTTGAGATAAGTACTTTTTAATTTACAGTATTTTATTGATTAACAAATAATTTAATCAAAATTAAAATTGCAGTATTAACAAAGGCTGTAGAACTGGAAACAAAAACAAATATTGTCATAAAATGGTATATAGATTTCAGATTTACTTTATTGTAGTTCTTTATTTTTATAGTTACTAATAACACCTACATTGTACATTAAAAAAAAGACAAAAATATTACAGACATACTTGTAGCACACATGACTTAAGCTCCATTTACATGCACAAAATATACACACGTATGTAAATATGCCCACATGCAAATTTACACGTGTGTATAAACAAATTAACTAAACGTTTACATGAGTTTTTTGAAGAGTGTGTATTTTCGAAAAATATATCTAATAAAGCAAAAACAAAATTCTTTTATTGAGTGAAACTGAATGGAAATATGCTTTATCACCTATTAATTGAACGAGAATCTACCCATCTTTTAGCCTGCGATAAAAAAGTTAAATCCTAGAAATCGAAAGCCCAAGATAGTTGTTAAATTTTTTCTGTACAATTTAATATTGCTGATGGAGAAAATCCAGTCAAATAATGGACAAGTATATTGTGAAACTCGAGCAAGCTTTAACTATTCTTAAATTTTTGCAAAAATATGCTCATAATAGTGCTTACCCCTCCTCCTGACTGCTAGAAGTTAAATCCAACACATTTGTTTCTTTAGAATTGCATTTACATGGCATTGCGCAAAATTAATTGAAAAGTAATTCAGAATTTTAACACAAAAATACACAATTATGTTTATCTGTGCATGTAAATGTTGCTATAGACTTGAGACAATATTACAGACAAACATTTAGTGTATGTGTATCTTTTTGTAGAAAGAGCAGAAAAAATTTGGGGTTAAATGTAAAAAAAATCTTACTCACTCACTTGGTGTTCTTGCTTTTGCCTTGTCTCTGGACTTTGATTTGTGTAATCTTGTGCTTTGTTCCTTCGGTATTCTGCTGCCGTTGTTTTAGAACCGCTTTCAAACGCAACCATTTATTTTGAATGAAAATTCTTTGTCGGTCGAAAAAAATTCTGCTGAAAATTTTTCAGTTTGCGTTGATATTTGATAACTCCTCCAATGCAAAAACACGGCAGTAGAATACTGAAGAAACAAAGCCCAAGATTACATAAATCCAGAGACAAGGAAGCTTATTTTGTTCACTTACACACACAAATGTAATATTTTAAAACTAGAATCAAATGTTGTTCAATATATTCATTTTGTCTACAGCGGTTTAATCCAAGACTTAAAAATGGAAAATCAGTGGTAAAAAATATGGTTTGAGAATTAATCGCATATGGATAACCAAACATATTAGGTATGACAACATTCCCTGGAAAAAATGCTGATATGTTCTATGGTGTTCAAATCAGAAATTGCAAAGTTTTGTTTCTTTTATCTTACATTTAAATAGAAGGTAATTTATAGCAAGTATTCTATGCAGTAATTTACACTGAAAATTCTGCAGCTGTGTATTCCTAGTTATCGAAAAGACAGATGAATAAGTTTCCTTCCAGTTATCAATCTAAAGTTTTAGTTTCTCAGACCACTTCTACTTATATTATGATAATAACATTGTGTTTAGCAATGACTATGCCAAAATAGTGGTCAGGTTTGAGACCATAGTACACGACCCGCAGGGGAGTGCACTATGTGTATTCAACCCTGATCATTATTTTGGCATAGTCATTGCTAAACACAATGTTATTATCATTATTATGCTAACTGTGTCATTAATTTTCATCTTTTTAGTACAATTTCCAAGAAAATAAATGTTTGTTCTTTTCATTTAGTTTAAATGTCACTTTAAATTCCTATATTTCAAATAGCGGGTTCAAATAGATGCATAATGTCGTAGAAATTTGAAAAATAACCTTTTGTTGCAGATCTCAAAAATTCATTTATCTCATGATATAAAATGAAGAGATAAGTAAAATGAATGGTCACAAGTGGGGTAAAAACTTTATTTTATTAGAAATATTACCAAATTAAGGTAATGATTTCTATGGCAGTAGATCCATACAAGTAGATTTCAATCACTATTTGATTGACATTACTGTAGCTCCGCCTTCCAAGTCGCATGACAGGCATAGTACATGGCTGTAGGTATACTATGCCAAAATAGTATATCAAACACTATTAATGCAGTTTCTTACAGAAAGCATAATAATTGATAATATTTAGATTTTTATTTAGCCATAAAGTTTGGGAGAAAATATTGAACGAATCCTTTAAATCGACTGATTTTTCCTACTCACATTAGTTTAAAAAAATTATAAATACTGTAAACCGGGAAATTTTCGCGCCGTTCTTTATTTCGCGGTAGATTGAGGGATTTTAATTCTCGCTTCCAAATTGTTGTCCATAGACTTTAATAATAGACAAGTATATTCGCGCCGTTTTATTTTCGCGCTTCCATTCCAAACGCGAAAATCGCGAAAATAAAACTGCCGCGAAAATTTCCCGGTTTACAGTAATTTCCTTCCAAATACCCACAAGCCCATAATCGGCTGAAAGATATTATTCATAGATGTTCTCCCGTAAGAACGGCGAACGAAGATATAAGTACATTGTCATGGGCAGAGAACAAGCATACTTTGTGAAATATGACTCAGAATCACAGAAAAAATACACAGAGGAAGAAGTGATAAAAATGTAAGGGTTTTGATCGACAATATATTTGTCCAGTTTGGAGGACTTGTTTTTCAACAGACCATTGGAATTCCAATAGGCACAAACTGTGCACCTCTTTTAGCCGATCTGTTTCTCCACTCTTATGAGGCTGAATTCATTGAAGGGTTTCTATAAAATAAAGACAAAAAACTGGCTTAGTCCTTTAATTTCAGCTTCCGTTATATAGATGATATTTTATCACTAAAAAAACTCGCTTTGGTGACTTTCTTCATCTTATTTATCCAAAAGAGCTTGAAATTAAGGATACTACAGATACTTCCTCATCGGCTTCGTTCATTGACCTTCATCTTGAAATTGACAACAGAGGTACATTACAAACTAGCCTGTATGACAAACGTGATGACTTCACTTTTCCAATAGTCAACTTCCCTTTTCTTTGTAGCAACATTCCAAAAGCACCAGCATATGGAGTGTACATCTCACAACTCATTCGCTTCTCAAGGGCTTGTGGTGGTAACAGTGACTTCCATGATAGAGCTCAGTTGCTTGCAAACAGACTACTTAAGCAAGGGTACGTTACCAAAAACTTAAAGTCATTACTACAGAAGTTTTACGGTCGACATCACGATCTTGTGGATTGCTATGGGATATCTGTTTCCCGGATGACAACAGATCTTTCCCTCTGCAACTAAAGTTTGTTTTTCCTCTATCAGATTTGACTTAATTACCGGATTTGACATGTTCAACACGGCGGGTGTCTTATAAGAAGCAGGATATGCTTACTCTACCGGTACACCTGATCTCACCCATGGTTTTTATTGGGTCCGTGTTGTTCATATGTATGTGTGTCTTCATTTTTCTTTTTTGTCCCGTACTTAAGTGGTGTCCTTGTTTCTTAGTGTGTCCGATGTTGCCATTGTCCATGGATTGTTCGTTCTTTTGATTGACGGTTCGGTTGTCACTTACTTTAACCCTACCGCTGGCTGTTGCTAGTGCCGGTACCAAGTCCGGCTAGCCCGAGTTTCGATAGTTGTCTATGTTTGTTTTTTGTCATTTTCCATTTTTCTTGTGCAGTTCCATGGTGGATTGTGGCATGTGATTGTAATGTTCAGGCATTGTATGTGTTTCCTTTTATCTTTCTTTCATTAATGAAATTTCTTTGAGACCAACTCCAATCTCCTCTTACGTAGTGTAAGAACTTTAGCCCCAACAAATTCTTCTAGAGTAATTTTCCTAGGAGAATGGTTAAGCTGATCGAGCAGTTTTGTCAACCATGTCATTTTCAGAATATAACAGTAAAAAACTGGTTATGTGGTACCCTCAAACCTCATTCATCTAGATCATTCATCTGATTAACTTTTTATTGTCGGTAGTTAATTTTGAAATTTTAAAACTCACCAGAGGCTAGTTCCTAAATTTTCAATATTTAGGAACTCAATTTGATAACAAATTTGAAAGATGAGATAACATGAAACATCTAAAATGGCTGAAAACCACAGTCACATGCAACAATCTGCCAAATAGGATAAACACAGACAAGACAAAAGACAAACGTTAACAACGATAGGAACTCAGGAAAGTCGGACTTGGCACAAGCACTAGCAAAGGCCAGCGGTAGGGCCAAACCTTATTTAAACTGTGATTTGTGGAGAAAATAATATTTCTGTCACATATAGATATTGAATTTATTTTCATGATCGAGCTCGGCAAACCCACTGTGACCACAATTTCACATGTGTTACTACTATAATATCGTTTTTATTTTAACAAGTATTTAGTTGATTTTTACAATCACTTCTCAATTTACATTTTTTAAATGACTGCATTACATCACTTATGCTAATAAATTTTGACACATATTAATATATTATTCATTTCTTAAATTCTTCAAGACAAAAAGGTGATTGTGACAACAACATAATACTTTCTGATATGACCTTAACTAGTGGATACATTGACAGGAATAGACAATCTCAGGGAGGAATAAAACCAATGTGTAAGACTTAGTGTGATTATTTACTTAAAGCGATCTCAACCATAACTTTATAAATGAAAAAAAGGTTTTAATTAATTTTTGTCTATTTTGCTCAAAGAACAGGCGAACATGATTAGGCACAAGTAAAACAAACTTATGAATGATCGAAGTATTCTCTGTAACACAATAATGAACACATGGTATAGGTATCACGGTACAGTTTCTAAACGTAGAAGTAGATTTTTCCTTTTGTGTATCCATGATTTTATACAGGAGTGTATGTTGAAAGCTGCGTTCTGATTGGTTATTAACATGGATATTCATTTTTTTCAAAATAAACTTCTTATCAATGATTTAGAAAAAAGAAAAGAAATATATTAAAGGGGATAATTTGATTTAAGAAATATTGGTTATATACATTTCAACACATTTTAGCACACAAGTAAACTGCGGGAGATTAGTAAATCTTTGGGAATTGGTCAGGACTAGATGTCACTGATATTTTGTAAGGTTAAATTAATGTTCTACAAGGCAGCATACTTACAATATACCCAGTAAACGTTATGAATGGGTAAAAATCTTGCAAATGTTACTATTGTCGCCTATGAAAATAGAAACTATACCGTGCTACCTATAGGCGAAATTGCAAGATTGCCATAATTTAATGTCTCTCTTTTAAATATAAAGAACAAAAACAAAAAATGGTGATAGTAGACCAAAATTAAAAGTTCAGGTAAATAAAATTGCACAAGTCAAAAACATACTGCAAATGATCGAAACTTTGAAGTTAAGACTTCAATGTTTCAGCCGTATGGCTTTCAACTAGAGGGTAAATGGGACATCAAAGAACCTTGGACTTTGAACTTTCTTCTCCCTTTTGTTCATTTTTAGTATGTTTTTTGTTTTTAATTTGCAAATTTTTGTTTATTTTACCTTTTAATTGTGGCCTACTATACCATTCCATTTTACTTTTTAATGCTTAGTTTGATGGATTTTACGAATTTATTGAAAAATATAAGGCAAAACATCAATTTAGAGCATGAAAGTATTGAAAACAATATTGATGATTCAGTAAATTTAGACTTTAATAGATATGCTAGTATAGTTTTGGCACCTGGATACAGTTGAATTTATCAATGAGCAGTATAATGGTTAAAATGTGTTATAAGTATTTGTTCTTAATTGTCGGTTTGTTACATGTGCCAAAATGTTTGTCGAGACAAATCAAAGAAGGATAACTTTATTCGCAAATTATGCTTAATGACAAGGGGTTTCTTTAACTTATCGCGTTGCTCTTTTGGTGCCAGATTTACACTTATGACACATTTGTTAGGGGAATGCTGTAAGTTAACAAGATATCCACCATATTAGATGGTTCATTTAAGGCAATCTGTAAATCTTTAGCGTTAATTTATTTGGAAACAGGGATTTTCAATGAAAAAATGATAACAGGACAAAAGTCAAGGATTTAATGCACAATAGATACTCTGAACTGTATTTTTAAAATCACTGTTTGCGTTACTATGCTGAAATGCAATTCTAGAATAAAAAATGCTACCACGTATTTACGAGTTTGGTTGAATACATCGGCAAACGAATACCGAAGCAAGAACGAGGAAAGGGGGAATTCTAAAATCATAAATCCAAAATCACGGCAATTCACATCCAACACGAATTGAAACAGTCTGACAAAGACAAAACAAATAAACATAAATGAACAAGAACGCCACTAGCAGTGTGAACCCCTATAAAACAGGTATTATCAGGTGCTCGGGAAGGGTAAGCATGATTTGCCCCACGCGTGACACCCGTCACTCTGCCAGTGCAAAGTCCAGTTTGGTCACAGTGGGTGTTAGTCAGTCCGGTAACAAACTGGATCTACACAAAGATATATGTTCTCATTTGTGAAATAGAAACATTGTAACGGTTTGTCAAATCATGGTAACGACCGTAAAATGTCTTTAGTGACAATTGCAACAGTGACTGATGTATAAGTTTTTGAGACAGTAATTTCGCTCTATTGACAAAATCGCTATACAAACTACAGGCACGGCAATAGCGAATGAGTTTTGAAATGTACACGCCATATGCCGGTGATGTAGGAATTTATTGCTCAAAAACAGGAAGTTCACTATTGGAAAGTCGAAATCATCACGCTTGTCGTAATGTTTTGATTTCAGACGTCCAGAGTTGTCAATGTAGAGGTATAGATCCAGGTATGATGCTGATGATGGTGTATCAGTAGTCTCTTTAATTTCGAGTTCATTTGGGTATATAAAATGAAGGTTATCCTTCAATTGAGGACTGTTCAATGAAAGTCATCTATATAACGGAAACCTAAAAAATTAAAGGATTTGGCTAGCTTATTATCTTTTTCTGAACTAACTCTTGTATGAACCTGGCTTCATACGAATAAAGAAACAAATCTGCTAAAAGTGGCGCACAATTAGTAACCATAGGTATCCCTATTGTCTGCTGGAAAACTTGTCCTCCAAATTCTACAAAAATGTTATCAATCAAGAATTCAAGCATTGCGATGACATCATCCTCTGTATACTTTTAGTGTGAATCAGTGTGATTCTTAAGAAACAAATCTGCTAAAAGTGGCGCACAATTAGTCCCCATTGGTATCCCTATTGTCTGCTGGAAAACTTGGTCTCCAAATTGTACAAAAATGTTATCAATCAAGAATTCCAGCATTGCGATGACATCATCCTCTGTATACTTTTAGTGTGAATCAGTGTGATTCTTAACAAAACAGGCCCATCTTTACCTATCACTAAATATGGATATCTTCTTTCACTCTTTTAAGTACAGAACGAGTAATGTATTAAATCCCGGAGTACTGACTGTGGAAGAGTAGTATAGAGGGTAGAAAAATCAAATGTCTTGACACTGTTCAGTTGAAGATAGATATTGTAATAAGTCTTTTAAGAATCCACATCTGATTCACTCCACTTGTTGAGTATAATTTATCACTATATAATTTGAGGCCATCCTTGACTGCAGTAAGTAATGAAGTGAGGAGCTTAGAAAGGGGTTTTGTTGTGCATTTGGCAGACCCAGCAATGTATCTCTGTTTGTTTTTATTTAAATATATTTATTCAAATAATATGAATAGGATTGGATGGCAGGCCGAAACCTATATACATCCTCTCCTTACAAAGGCAACATATAACAATAATATACAGGTCAATAAACAGTCAAAGGGACATAATTCAAAATAATCTACACATTGGAAATATTAATACATATATTGTAATAATAATTTTGCCCCTTCATAAAATTTTATTTACTAGTATAAATAGATTATGAATTTATTTGTATAACTGAACTTTAAACTATTTGTCTGGATACTTAAATTAGTTGCCAAAAGATGTCAAATTAAATAGTGTACCCATTCAGAAGGTTTTTCCAAATTTGTTAAAGTTGTATAGTAATGAATATTAATAAATAAATAGAATGGGTTATATTTCATTAATAAGTATTTATAATTTTAATTTTTGTAAAAAAAAGAACAAGGAAGAAAAATTAGCAAATGAAAAAAACTTTCAAATTAATAAATAGAAGTGAAAAGTATTTTCTGAGTATGCAAATATAATACTAAATAAATAAAATAAAAATAAGAAAATAAAATAAAATAAGAATGGGTACTAAATCAGTCCACTACTACAGTGTTTATTCAAAATTAGGAAACATTGTATTAAACCTATTACTATTTTTAATAAATGAATGGACAGCAAAAACTAATGTTTCATTCTGCTTATAATTTAATAATTCATTCCCGTATAAAATGTTTTGGATGCAAAAATCAATGTTGAGTTCGTTGCAAACAAATTGCAATGGTATTCTTACAGTTGCATGAATAGGGCGGGAAATAAAAAAGTGATAATTATCTTCAACCGTGTCCCTGCAGTGTGGGCAGAATGGATTGTCAGACAAGAAATGAGAGTGTAGATGTGAATTTAGATTACTAGCCTCATTTCTTAGCTGGCAATATATTATGTTTTCTTTTCTGTTTCCAATATTAAAATATTCGGTTGACTTTCTAAGATCAGAGTTTAAACTTCTCTTAAATGAAGGAATGGACTGACAGGACTTGACAGCTTCAGGTAAAGAATTCCATACACGTATAGTACTAGGGAGAAAACTATTATAGAATACTGATGTATTACAAAAGGGGACCCGGGGATTATTATTTGATATATTTTGACGTAGATTATATTCATGTAGATTTACAGCATATGGTTGCACAAGTTCATATAAATAGGGAGGAGAATGACCATTTAATATCTTATACATGAGAATAAGCTTGTGTTTTTCTCTCCTTTTATAGAGCGGTTCCCATCCTAGTTCCTCATACAGTTCAGATTTTGACGAATTAATACGAAGACCAGTAATTATTCTACCTGCCTCGACTTGTACACTCTCAAGTAAATTTGCCTGATACATAGTACAATTATCCCATACAATATCGGCATATTCCAAAATTGGACGAATAAAAGAGAAATATAAATTTATAAGAGCTTTTCGAGTCACCCGATATTTCAACATTCTAAGAATATTAAGTCGTTCACATGCCTTTTTATAAATTTTGTCAATATGATCATTCCACTTACAATTACCTTGGAAATCTAAATCTAAGTGGGTATGAGTTTTTACATCATTTACTTGATCGGCTGAATCTCAAAATAAAGTGGAATATTATCAGGATTTCTCCTTGTAAATAAAACAGATTCAGTCTTTGATGGATTAAAATTCACTGCCCATTGTTGGGACCAGTTATGTATATGCTCAAGATCAGCTGTTAAATAATCAGCAGCCTGAATATAATTTTGCTCATCTATAATAACAAATAAAGATGGATCATCTGCAAATAGTTTGATATGACAATTAAGACCATCAAATATGTTATTAATATATATATATAAGAAATAAAAAGGGACCCAAAACAGAGCCTTGAGGTACCCCTGCATCAATATCTTCCCACCCAGAACAAAATCCATCCAAGACTACTTTTTGTTTGCGTTCATCTAAGTAATCTTTAATCCAGTTATAAAGTTTTCCATTTATTCCAATTTCCCGCAATTTGAATAAAAGACCTTTATGCCAAACTCGGTCAAAGGCCTTAGATATATCACAAAAAACAAATCGCACATCCTTACCAATATCAAGATTGCTAAGGATATAGTGTGTGATAAATACTAAGTAACTGGTAAACAGTAGAATCCTTTGGTATAAATCCTGACTGATGTTCCGTTAAAATATGATTTTCAATTACATAGTTATGCATATTTTTAACTATGATTTTTTCCATCACTTTACACAGAACACAAGTCAGTGAAATAGGTCTAAAATTTGAAACCTCTGATGCATTTCCTTTATTTTTATATATTGGGGTAACATGTGAACATTTCCAAATATAGGGTAATCTTCCACACTGCAAGGACTGATTGAATAGTAAAGTTAAAGGATGGACTAAGGCATGTAAAACTTTATTTAATATCACGGGTACTATACCATCAGGACCACTCGGTTTCGAACAATTAAGTATTTTAAGTTGATCTTCAACTTCTTGTTCTGTTATAATAAAGTCTACCAAGTTGCTTTCTGAATTATTTATTTCAGGTGGTAGATCAGGCCCCTCTTCAATATGTGATATACTTGAAAAGTATTTATTATATATATCACATTTTTCAGTTGAATGAACTATAATTCTTCCATTGTTTTTTAAAGGGGGTGTAGTATTATTACATTGTTTAGTTTACACACAGATTTGGCAATTCTCCACCATTTACCAGGTGGTATACTTTTGTCCAATAACTGTGACGTCAGTTTTTCTTTGTAAATTGCCTTTGCTTCTTTAACTAATTTAATGACTTGGTTTCTGAGAAGCCTATATTGAGCCCAGTGATTTGGATTGTTAGTTTTTTTCGCCTTGTAATGAACACGATCCCTTTTGCGAATGGCTCGTCTTATTGAGCCATTCATAAAAGGCTTGTCATTTGGACGAATAACTACTGTTTTTGTAGGTATATGTAAATCACATGCTTCATTTAACACTGACTGGAAAATTGAGTAGTTTTCATTCACATTATTATTTTCGAATAACTCATCCCAGTTTTCAATAATATCGGATATAGCTGTAAAATTGCCATCATCATATTTCCTTATTTTTCATTTATAACACTTTTGTTTCAGGTTCTTAATATTAACATCAATACTTATTGGGCAATGATCACTACAAAAAATTGGTAATACACTAACATCAATTACCAAATTTGGTCTACTAGTATTTGTAATCATTTAATCAATACAAGTTGCAGATGTGTCTGTAATCCTTGTAGGCTCTCTGATAACATTTTCTTAGTTAAGCCTAGAAAGAAGGTTACAAAAGTGACTATTTTGGTTTACCAACACATCTACATTAAAATCACCTCCAAGGAAAATAGGAATGTTAAGGTCTAACACTGGTTGAATATTATTTTCAAAGTGTTGCCAGTATGCTACCTGGGAATTTGGAGGCCTATATGCAACACCTACCATTGCTTTAACAAGTGGTGTACAAATTTCTATCCATAAAATTTCAATATCATTACTTTGAAACTCTGGTTTTATATTGAAATAAATATTGGATTTGACATAAATAGCAATACCGCCGCCATACCTGTTTCGGTCTCTACGAATAGGCTTCTGAAAGCCATTCAGCATCAACTCATCATCTTTAATAGCATCACTAAGATGTGTTTCAGATACTAAATTATATCATATTCAGACAATTCTATCTCAAGTAATTCAAGCTTTGGTAAAACACTACAGGCATTTATATGCACAATGTTCAACGGTCCATGTGTTATACTAGTATTATTATCTGAGTTTGGTCCTGGGTTAAATTCAATATCACCTATTAAAAGTAGAATTTCAATAACACAGAGTGTAAATTGGGAATTGACACGAATACTCGTTAATTGTATTAAAATATATATACAATACAGATTTTTACCATACATAACATGTCCATCAGCATATTTAAGCGACCATATGTAATAATATTGACAGTTAATCATTTGTATCATACAAAATATACACATGTAGACAACAACATATGGGCGCAGACATCTTAATGTGTTTGTAATCACTGATCCTAATCAGGTTGTGGACTGAAAAAATACCCGGAATTTTACGTAACGAAAAAATAGTTTTACAATTAAATATCAAACAAATATGTACATAATAAGGAAAAAACGAAAACAAATTACATAACATTGTTTGTAATCTTTACCAAAAATACACACAAAATAATGGATAAGTTTAATGGTGAACTAAAATCTATATTTAGGAAGTCAGGCTAACATCTTAAAATATTAAACGTGCTGAACTGGTTTCTATAAATAATCTCTGTTCATGCATATCTCGAAATAACCGTATAATGGAAAACCCCTTTTTACATTAATAACAAGTATACTGGTTTCTTCAGATTAATAACTGTTCATGTATAGCTCAAGTAACAGTATAATGGAAAACCCCTTTTTATATTTATAACAAATAAACATTCGTTTTTGTTTTATGTTGTGAAAGGCATGTGGTGAAGGGTCGCAGTATGGCAGCAACTTGGCACTCGATTCAAGCCATACTGAGAGCCTTCGTGTATTAACTAATATAAACAACCTGTCTGGAAAAACAGGAGAACTAAATACATATTATATATAAAACAATAACAATGTGCATGTTTAATTAAGTATATTTAATATTCATTCGTAAATTAAGTTTTTGCATCATTTCGTGGTTTCAATCTCAGCTCCAGTGCTCATTTTGTGGGCATCTGCTGTTGTAGTTATGCTACTAGATCTCGGAATTTTATTGGTCACCAAACTAGTAGGGGGGTGGTAGATCCATTTGCTTACGATTTGTAGATAGGGCTGATGGTTTTGCAAAAGTTACTGGAAGGTGACTTTCTCTTGTACAAGCTTTGATAGAACCTTCCATTTTCTTGACAAATATATTTCCATCTCGTGTCCAAGTGTCGGAAATTAGTTTGCTTTTTTTCAATTGTCTGACTTTATAAAATAGATTCGATCTTGCTTTCGACAGAGATTCGTTAATGTAGAGACCTGATCTTAAGTATCTTCTATTAGCATATATATGTTCTTTCAGTCTATAATTAATAAATTTCACTGCGATAGGCCTGTCACTGTTTTGTTGTTTCTTGCCTAACCGGTGGGAACGATCGATTTCAGAAGGATCGATTTCTATTTCTAATTCTTTTTGTAGAAAATCTACCACTAAGTAGTCTGTGTTTTCCCTTTCTGATTCCGGTATTCCTGTAATTCTAAGACTATGTCGTCTACCATACTGTTCCAAGTTGTCAGTGTTTAGCTCAGATTCTGCTAGCTGATCATTTAATTTGTTAATTTTGTCTTGTAAAGGCTGCACTATATCTGACACTTGGTTTACTAAGGAGGGATTTAGGTGGGATATAAGTTTTGCTTTGATTTCTGGAATTCCAACCAAAGCTGAGACAAAACGATCTATAGTCTCGTTATTAGTGAGGGCCCTAATACAGCATCGAGAAGTACCTCGGCATCTTTATTTGTATCAGATGTTTCACTTGATAAAACTCTTTTCCGTTGTGAAGCGGATAGACTAGATAGGACGCTTTGATTTTTATCACTATTGTCAATATCCATTTTTCGCTGTTTGCCCTTTTTCGACTTTTTGTTCGGCATAATATATGGGTCTTATCATCACCATTAATTAATAGAAATACACATAGAAATACACATATAAGGACAGGAGATAACAGTTCATGCTTGTCGATTTAAGTGTTTCTACTACTCGTTGTGATTATGTAAACAATGGCTACTCACAAACCGGTTCGATGATCACGGGTGATTTATTCCCAGCTTGATACATTCCTTCATAATTTACAAATAAATAAATGATATATCGGCTTCATATATAAATACTGGAATCCACAAAAGTCATTTTTTATATTACTAAGAGCTTCCTAAACACATAGTTGGCACAAACTTCCCCTCTGAAAATTTTAACCTGCCGACATTGTTGCCTCGATCTCAAACCATCTCTGTTTGTAAGGGCATTTATGTAATTAAGGCACCCAGTAGATACAACGCAGTATTGTTGTTCTCTTCACTCAAACTGATGCCAAAGGAAGACAATACTGATTTGTGATTGTTCAGTATGTCCTCCCTTGGAATGGTGGAGAGTCTGTGTGTGGGGTTGCCAAATGAATTTTCACTGCCCATCTCCTTCATTAAGCAGTCAATGTAGTGTCTTTTGCAGATAAATGTGATGTTGTTTTGGGTCTTGTCATTTGGTACAATGACATATTTGTCATGGAGGAAAGACAATGTTTTTTCTACCTCGGGATCATCGCATATGCTTTTTTTTTGAATTTGGTGAATTTGGTGCCTCATTTGAGCAATAATCAATGACTTTATGGACCTGAGGTTTTTTAACTTTTCAGGTTTGTTAAGGTTTCAAAAAGGTCTATAAAGAAACGGAACTACGAGTTTGATTCTAATATCATAAAAGTGGTACTATATCGGTTTAATTGAAGTGTTTTTAATCAAGCGTTTAATTGATTCCGTTGAACAGATTTCAAAAAGTAAACAAGGTAAATCAAATTTAATACATGACGCACTCGATTGCCGTAAAATGTGATGTACAGGTCATATGATTTTCAGTCGGAGACATTTTCATTGTGATGTCACCACTGACAAATATTAAACGTTATATTCTATTTACTTTACCAAATTATCACCTTTTCAAGGAAATTGCTTTTTTACTCCATCTCTCTTAATTGCACCATGACATGTACATTATTCAGCTGAGCTTATAGCTTAAAATTTTCTCTCTTAATTATTGAAAAATAAGAAAAAATATGTGTCAGCTTTTTCATTAATTGCTGAACAGTATCCATGTTTTCGGAATGACATATTTACTTCGTGAATTTTGTTGAATCATCGATTTTTTGGCAGTTTTTTCCTGATAACAGAATAATAGGATCTTTCATAAGGTCAGATAAAAGATCGGGATATCTTTCACAAGTGTAAGAAATTCCGTCTTTTCTCGAGTGGAGCGTAGCGAGTGAAAGATAAAGCGATCTTTAATTTTGATCTTAGGTAAGATCCTATTTGTCCGTAAAAAAAGCGAAAAGAAACGTCTGGTAACCTTTACTGTATGAACAACGTTGTCACCAATTGAGTTTTCTTTACATTGTGACGTCAGGTGTTTTTTGACGTTAATTCATGGTTACGATCGTTGGATCACAAAAATCAACACGTCTGGTTGGTCATTTACCGGTGTGAGATGAGGTCGCGTGCATCGATCTCACATGGGTCATCTCCCACTGTAAACTGCCATTTACGGAAGAAAATATGATTCAAACATATCATTTTATATCAATTTTGGAACATATTACTAAACATATATGAGTTAAAAAAATCTGGGATTCGGAAATACCTAAAACCAAACTGTTCTCTACAGTAGCAAGAGAATTTATTTCTGCTACCAACAATCATACCGGTCCCATATACTAAAAAAACCGTTTTTATGCCCCCGGATCTTTAGATCGGGGACATATTGTTTTTCTCATGTCCATCTGTCTGTCTGTCTGTCCCCAACTTTAACCTTGCTCATTACGTTTGAACCAGATGTGATAGGACCTTCATATTAGATATGTGTATTGATTATGTAAAGTTGAATACCATTATGCAAATTTCATTGAGGTCGGGTCAAAGGTCAAGGTCACATAGGTCTAAATTTTAAAATCTAAATTTTGCTATAGCTCGTTAATTACAATGGGTATAGGCTTGATATTCTATATGTAAATGGATCTAATAAAACTTAGTACAAATCTACCAAACAAATTGAGCCAGTCAAACGTCAAGGTTACTGAGCGCAAATTTGAAAACTTTAACAAAAACTTTAATGTTGCAAAATATCTTTACAACCAGTTGTGATAGGACCTTCATATTTGGCCTGTATAATGGCAATACAAAGCTGAACAGCATTATGTAAATTTTGCTTAGGTCTGTTCAAAGGTCAAGGTCACAGAGTTTGAATCGTTTAAATCTAAATTTTGCTATAGCTCGGTAATTACAATGGGTATAGGCTTGATATTTCCATATGTAAATGGATCTACTAACGCTAAGTACAAATCTACCAAAAATTGAGCCAGTCAAAGGTCAAGGTCACAGAGTGCAAATTTGAAAACTTTAACAAAACATTTCACGTTGCCAATATCTTTACAACCAGTTGTGATAGGACCTTCAAATTTGACTTTGCCAATAAAGCTGAACAGCATCATGCAAATTTTGCTAAGATCAGTTCAAAGGTCAAGGTCACAGAGTTCAAAATGTCAAAATCTAGATATTGCTGTAGCTCATTTATTACAATTGCTAGAGACGTGATATTCTATATGTGAATAGATCTAATAAAGCTTAGTACAAATCTACCCCCAAAAATTGGTGAGGTCAAATGTCAAGGTCATCGAGTGCAAATTTGGAAACTTTTACAAAATCTTTTAAATTGCCTGTATCTTTTCAACAAAATGTGATATGACCTCCATATTTGAACTGTATATTGGTTAAATGAAGCTGAACAGCATTTTGCTAATTTTACTAAGGTCAGGTCAAAGGTCAAGGTCACAAAGGTCAAAAGTTCAAAATCAAGATGTCCCTTTAACTCTTTTATTGCAATTGCCAGAGGCTTCATATTGTATATTAGAATAGAACTAGTAGAGCTTCGTACAAATCCAACATAAATTCAGGGTAAGGGATAAGGTCAAATGTGAAAAATCGAAAATTTTAACAAAAACTATAACATTGCCTACAGTTTTCAACCAGATGTGATAGGACATTCATAGTTGGCCTGTATATTGATCAAGTAAAGCTGGATCATTATACAAATTTCATTAAAGTCAGGTCAAAGAGCAAGGTCATAGAGGTCAAAAGGTCAAAATTTAGATTTTGTTTTTAGCTTGTTAATTACAATTGCAAGAGGCTTGATTTTCTATTTGATAATAGTTGTAATGGTATCTATTAAACCTTAATTTCTAGTGTATATTGCATTTTTTAGTATTAATTTTGTATTGTAGACATGGTTGGTACCGAGGGCACAGTGTTTCACAAACACAACCCATCATGTTTTAAAATCACATTTTTTATTTACCTTTTACAAAATCGTTTTAAAAATGACTATATAGTTATGAACTATTCATTTCTGTATTTAATGTCAGATAATATTTCACAGCGTTTAATTGGCCCACTGGACAAGGTAAATGCAGTCATGGAGGACAAAGGGATGCAACACGCTCGTTACCTGCCAAGGGTGGAATAAACAAGGAAACAAATTCACCATTCTTATCTCCTCACTACCATTTGCACCAAAAGGCAGGAGCTGTTGCAACTAATGCTACTGTAAGAGCTTTTATTGGGAATGGTAAGTGTTTTATAAAGAACATTACATATACATGACGGAGTTTAAAGATATTTCCACACCAGAAATGATATTGTTACACGAAAAATTGAAACGCCTTCGATTTAAGATCAATATAAGTAAATGATAAAAATAAACGCCCATTTCAATGACAGTTGTCATAATTTGTTCTGTGTTTTGGTTATGTGCTCTAGGATTTATCGTTCGTCAAATGGAGTTCCCTTACTGGTCTCTCAATCAGATATGTCTCTCATTTTGTTACTTTTATTAAAGGTAGTTCGAGTCTAATAAAAATTTCAGACATAATTTTTTTATCTTAAGACATTTTGTAGGTCTTAGTCCATTGTTTCAAAAAATGAAATAAAAATGATATGTCACCGATCATCTTTTTCTGTTATTAGGCTTTGAAAATCAAGCCAAATTCAGTATATTTCAGCGATATTTACAAAGAACATATAGGGAACTGTGAGAACATGCTTATTGTTTAGCTTTTATATGAAATAAATAACAGATAGATTTTTTTTATGTTTTTGATATTTCAGAGGCATACATTTCTATGGAAGCCGGATGCGGCCATTTTCGAGTTTTCCCGTTTTCGTGTTTTCGTGCTATCATTCAACAACGCGAAAAGGCGAAAACGCGAGATCAAGAAAGCGAAAACGCGAAAACACGAAAAGTCGAAAACGCGAAAAGGCGAAAACGCGAGAACGAAAACCCGAAAACGCGAAATCCCCAACACGAAAAAGCGAAAACATGAAGACGAAAACGCGAAAACACGAAATTAAATAGATCTCGCCTTTTCGCTTTTTCGCGCTAGACATCTCGCGTTTTCGTGGGTAAAATCTCGCGTTTTCGCCTTTTCGACTTTTCGCGTTTTCACGTTTTCGTGTTTTCGCCTTTTCGCGTTTTCGCCTTTTCGCGTTTTCGTGTTTTCGCGTTTTCGCCTTTTCGTGTTTTCGCGTTTTCGCGTTTTCGTGTTTTCGTGTTTTCGCCTTTTCGTGTTTTCGCGTTTTCGCCTTTTCGCGTTTTCGTGTTTTCGCCATTTTGCGTTTTCGTCTCGGAAGTTTACATCTCACGCATGCGTCATTAATATGCAAAAATGTGGTCGTCTCAAAATATTATATTGATAGCTTTAGCAGAAAAACTATGTGATTTTTGTATATTTATAACAAGATCATGTCACTGTCATCTTGGTCTAAGTTTATTTATTCAATAAAGACAGAACAGTAAAGAATACAGAATGCAGAATTTTATTTTCCAGATCAAGGGCACACAAGGAACATGCATGTTTTACAATGATTATGAAACTTACGGAAGGAAATATTGAGAATATAGATTTGTTAAAGAAAATATTCCGACTTTGCCTAGTAATTTAAGATGTCTGTCAGGCACAGGAAAGTGTAACAAATTTGACAAATATTCTGGAGTGTAGTGTATTTTTTAATAATTTTTTTTTTTAAATATTAACTCATGTTTATTCCGTCTATCAGCTAGAGTCTCCTACTCAGTCTGATCATATTTTTACACGTGATTTGAGTTTTCTGTCCCCCCGTTAAAATTATAGCTGCGTCATTTTGAATATTTTCTTATTTCTTTTATCCACTTTTAATCGTCCACTAAATGACAGATTTCTCTCCCTCCCCCCCCTCTCTCTCTCTCTCTCTCTCTCTCTCTCTCTCNTCCTCCGAAAATTAATTTCTAGATGGTAAACGACAAAACCATAGTATAAAAGTTAAATTGTCTACAATCGCTAACAACAATTTTAGTGGATTTATGAATGGTTTTTGGAAATGAGATTCGACGATACGCCATATCTATCTGATAAAAAAAACATTCAATATAAAGCAACAACATTATACTAGTTTGAAGCTGGTCTACAATACTAAACAACGACAAAAAGCGCTAGTCCCACAATAAGAAAGCGCCCAATAAGAAAGGGTGCATTTGGTCAATTTCTTGTAAATTTTTATACAGAACTATAAAAATTTTTGATACAAAGGACAAGGTGCGATAAGGGGTTGATTTGGCGTTTTCGTCTTCATGTTTTCGCGTTTTCGTGTTGGGGATTTCGCTTAGACCAAAATGACAGTGACATGATCTTGTTATAAATATAAAAAAATCACATAGTTTTTCTACTAAAGCTGATCAATATAATATTTTGAGACGACCACATTTTTTGTATATTAATGACGCATGCGTTAGATGTAAACTTCCGAGACGAAAACGCGAAAAGGCAAAAACACGAAAACGCGAAAACGCGAAAACACGAAAACACGAAAACGCGAAAACGCGAAAACACGAAAAGGCGAAAAGGCGAAAACACGAAAACACGAAAAGGCGAAAAGGCGAAAACGCGAAAACGCGAAAACACGAAAACGCGAAAAGGCGAAAACACGAAAACGCGAAAACGCGAAAAGTCGAAAGGCGAAAACGCGAAAAGTCGAAAACGCGAGATTTAACCCACGAAAACGCGAGATGTCTAGCGCGAAAAAGCGAAAAGGCGAGATCTATTTAATTTCGTGTTTTCGCGTTTTCGTCTTCATGTTTTCGCGTTTTCGTGTTGGGGATTTCGCGTTTTCGCATTTTCGTTCTCGCGTTTTCGCCTTTTCGCGTTTTCGACTTTTCGTGTTTTCGCGTTTTCGCTTTCTTGATCTCGCGTTTTCGCCTTTTCGCGTTGTTGAATGATAGCACGAAAACACGAAAACGCGAAAATGGCCGCATCCGGCTTCTATACATTTCAGCTATATGTTGAGCTGAAAAAATCTATATGTCACCGTTTGTTTAAGAGAGATACTTTACATAGTTTACGAAATAGACAATATTTACGGGAAAAGGGAGCTAATTTGTGGGAAAGTGTATGTCAGTCTATTAAGACGTCAAAATGTAAAGGCCAAATAAGGAATATTCCGGCTTGAAAATAAAGTCAATCCCGCATCCGACTTGTGTTTCGCAAATGAGCTAATCGCCGTGTATTAGTGTCAACCTACTTTAAAAAAGTGTCACTCTTTCCTCTCCTTCGTCATGGATCTAACATAAATAATAAAATACCGAAGTTACTGTTATTTTATTTTCTGCATATGCACATTTCGACAACTAATGTCTCATCAGTGCAGATCAAACCAAAATATTTGGAATTCCATTAACCGAAAAACGTGTTAAAGCTGATAGAGAGCAAATAACCAAAACGAACTAAATAAAAAAGCCACAATACAGCTAAGGACATAAACTATGCTAAGCGTTAGCTATCATCACTTCCTTATATGGTAAACGTTGTCTTAAGATATTGTATTTAAGGCACTTATTTAGTATCGGTTTATATTTTCTGAATTCAAATATCAGATTTTAAGCGCTTATGTGTAGATGATAAATTTGTATGATGTCCTTCTATAGAAAATATCTCCGTTGGAAAAAAGAAAAGAGTGTCGTCACAGAGGGTCGATAAAACTTTTCATTAAAGGTGCTGAAAAATCCAATATTTCTGACAATTTATAGAAGGTAACGGGTATTTTGAATTAAGATATGAATTGCACATGCTATAAATGATCTTTTGAATTATACAAACAGGGAAATAAAGAAAATACGCGTTATCGATTTTTCTAAAAAAAAAAAAAAAAGTGAAAAGAAAAAATGGAAGAGTGTAGATTTTCATAGGATTGTCTAGGTAATTATCTTATCAATTATGTATCCTTTTCATTTTTGATTTAATATTTATTGCCTATTATTTGTGAATCAATGAAAATCGTGTAAAATAATAAATTGTTCCCACTGTTTTAGTTAAAATTCATATTTAGCCATAAAATAATGTTTTCATTAGAAATGCACTTATATGGCGGAAGACACATTGCAACATTGAACTTAATTATATATCCTGAAATTGATATATTTATATTTTAAAACTGATATGCTTTCATTATTATTAGATTTTCGGTTTATGTGATGTATTAACACAGCAAATACTGTAATAATTGCAAAATAAGAATGCAAAATTTCAAGTAATTTTCGTTGTAGTTTCGAGTATTTTTGACTGTTAAGTTTTACCACCTGATTTTTTTTTAGAATATTGTTTATTATAAAATTGAAATTTCAGTAATTAAATCAACAGATGTTGTCTTACTAAAAGGTCGATCTACGATTTAAATTGAAATTGTGTTTCTTTTTTATTTATTATTAATAAAGACATAAGTGATATAATACAATTAAGTATATTTTCTAACGGAAGAAAGGAACTGAATTAGAAAACGGGGGATAAATTGTTACCTCAATACCAGATAAGGGGTTCCGATCGTATTCCTGACAATTTTTATAAATTAAAAGCCAAACAGATACAATGTATTTTAGTTCTTATTTTATGATTTTGTTGGCTCATGTACCATTTATTGGGAAACAACTGAAGTGTAAATTCAATCCATTAAAAGAAAAAAAAAATCAACATCTTCAAATTATGGGTAGTACGTTCTTGTTTGAGAAAACTATAAAGAATATGAAGTTAATATTTCACGAAAGGATACGGAATAAATGGACAAAAACCATAACACTATACATTTATTTCCCATGCATGTGGGAGATATGAAGATTTGTTAACCCGAGGGAATCATATTTCCAGAAGGCTTCGCCTGAGGGAAATATGATTCCCCGAGAGTAAACAAATCTTCATATCTCCATCATGCATGGGAAATAGATATTTTATTCCACCACTAAGTTTGATATGTATAAATCAATGGCGGCTGTATCCGGAGGGGGTTATGCCTCCTCTCCATCTTTTCCGATTTTTCTCTCATGATCGCAAAATTGACAAAAACTGGCAAAAACTCGTCTGAATTTTTTTCCTAAAACTCCACCTGAATCCCCATGTATTCGAGGACCACTGCATTCATCGATGAAAATCTAATGGAGTAATAAGGACTCAAGCACTGAAAGTCGACTACAGTTAGAAAAGGGATTGTCGTTGCTGAAATAAATTTGTTTTATTGATTTTTGAAATTGACATGACAACACAAATGAACTTATTGAAAATGTACTGTTGAGACTTTATTATTCAGCAAATACTCCTTGCTAAGCGACAGAAGCTGTTCCTTAACTCGGAATACCTCTTTACTATTCCTTATATTCACTCACTAATATTTGTATGATAACACTCGTAAAATCTAGAGAATTTCGAATGAGGGGAATATGATATTTGGACACGACGTTCAGCGGTAGACACGATGTTTTGTTCACAGTCACGTGTGACAGTCTCGGCCAATAAAAATCCGTTATAAGTTAAGTTATAATTATATAGTGGAATAAATATGTTTACTCCAACTGCAAAAATTTGAATGAGCTGTATGGCCATTTCGGAAATTGCCATTAGTAACCAATATTTGTTTGCAACCGAGCTCACAAATAAAAAAATCTATAATTCTGATAACGTTTTGATTATATGCAAGTCCGAATTGATTTTTTTTTGCATTAATATATAAAATAAAGGAAGGTGGCAAATGGTGTCTGTGTATGAATCAAAACTATCAAACCCAATATATATTAAGGCTTTTTAATAATGGTCTATGTTGAAAAATGTTGCCTACTATTTCAGTGGCTACCTCCTAAGATGAGATATGAATATGATCAACACAAATTTTAGAAGAGATCATCAAGGGACGATTATGACCAAGATGTGTTCAAATGGTCTCATAGTTTAGAAGATGGGATCTTTGAATGTGTTTCCTATATCAAGGATAAGGTAGCAATATAAAAATTATAATATTCGAAAGTGTTCCATCGATGAATCATTCTTTACAAGTTTGGTTCAAAATGGCATAGCAGTTTCAGAGAAACCAAAGGATAACATGCCCCCGCGCAAGGTTAAATCCAAATGTGTTTCTTAGTAATGATATATTTTTCTGTAAGACACATATCATGCCTTTGCAAAACACATGACTGTAGGAGCAGCACGGACAAAATCCTGACTTCATGCATCTCTGCAATATAGGTACAAATGATCTGCTAATTAAAACTTCTAGCATCAAAACTGTAGGAGGAGTTGCATTGACAAACTATGTACCCTCGATTACTAATTGACTAAAAATGACTAAGTTCACCTATACATAATTTTGTGAAAAATAACTAAATACCGAAGTTACTATGAATTTATTTTCTACAGATGCGCATTTCGACAACTTATGTCTCTTCAGTGCAGATAAAATCTAAACGTTTGGAAGACAATAAAATCAAACATGTTATGAAAGAGAACAAATACCCAATATGATCTAAATGTAGAGCCAAAATTAGCTAAGGACAGAGCTTTGCATGAGGGAGATACTCCTTAGTTTTACAAAAATTTAGATATTGCAAGGTTTGAAATAAAATCGGCTTTCGGGTCAGCACCGAAGTACTGACTACTGGGCTGGTTGAAAAATGAACCTAATAAAAAATCATTATCATATGCACATCTTCATTATAGGTACAAATGATCTGCAAAAAAACTTCTTAGCATCAAAACTGTAGGAAGAGTTGCGCTGACGAACTATGTACCCTCTTTTACTAATTCACTATAAATGACTTAGTTCAGCAAAATATAATTCTGTGAAAGATAAACCTAAATCAAAAGCCTTACCACATTGAAATCTTCAATATAGCTACAAATGATGCGCAAAATAAAAATTTTCTAGCCTCCGACCTGTGTGAGGAGTTGAATGAATAAACTATGTACCCTTATGGCTGCCATCTTGGTTTTATGATAGGTACTGAAATAATACACTAGTTTGTAGACTTTCATGGCACTGCGGCTAGTCAATATCAAGTTGATACAGTAAGGCAAAAATGACATAAAAACACAATGACTGAAGATCGAGAATATTGCTAAGTGCCCCATCCATGAACTTTAGCTTTATGTACTATATACATTTGGTCTTATTAGTATAAAAATACCTGTTCGCATTGAAATTTCTGCTAAGCCATGCGAAAGGTTACTGTAATGATAACATCCTGCATTGTCGCTGCTAAGCATCACTTTGTTTAAAGAGTGTAACTGCACTTTTGCAGTCTTTAATGTATGTTCAAGAATAGATGCTACACTATACCAGTCCTGTTTTCTGTGCTGAAAAAATCAAAACCAACAATTCATTTTCAATTAAAAGTTCTTTGAAAGAATGTCCCTGCTTCAAATCTTATAAAAAAGTGAGGACCCAAATTGATGTCTCGCCCGTCCCTACTTGGTCGCAAAATTGATGTGAAAACTCAAACTGACTAAATCAGAAAACGTAGCATGTTCGCTAGACTGTAAAATTAGGGTAACTGACAAAAGCAATTTAGCAGGTTGTCATGTAGCACCCAAAACCAAAATGCGAAATATCAGTAACCTACCACTGATACATACTGAAAAACCAAACATGTTGACTAGACCGTGAAAATGACATCAAGCTCTTAAACTAAACAATAGGCTATATGTTCCATCTAAGACAAACCCACATACCAAATATTATTGACCTTACATAAAAAGATACTGGAAAAATTAGCATGATCACTGGACAATGAAATTTAGGTCACAGACAAAAGCGATATAGTAGACTGTCATATACTACCTACATGTAACACTAACCTATAAACCAAATATCACTGACCTTACACTTATACTAATTGAGAAAATTACCTATTCACAAACAATAATATACTCACTAGACCGTGAAATTGAGGTCAAGGACAAAAGCCAAATGACAGTCTGTCATATACTACCTAAGACCAACCTAAATACCATATATCATTGACGTACCTCTAAAATTAACGGACAAACTAAACTAAGCACAACAAACTTAACATGTTCATTGAACCATTAAATTGTAGTCACAGACAATAACCATATAGCAGACTGTCATGTTCTACCAAAGACCAAGCTATATACCAAATATCATTGACCTATCACTTAAAGCTGCTGAAAAAACGACTTATCACAAAAACTTAGCATGCTCATTAGACCGTGAAGTTGAGGTCAAAGACAAAAGCTATACACCAGACTGACATGTACTACCTAAGACCAACCTACAAACTATATATCATTAACCTGCCACTTATTTATTGAGAAACTAGACAAGGCACAAAACGTAACATGTCCATTGGACCTTGAAATTGAGGTAAAAAACAAAAGCCACACAGCAGACGGTTATGTTCTATTCAAAACCAACCTATATAAAATATCAATGACTACCACGTATAGTTACTGAGAAAACGACTTAATCACAAAAACTTGAATAAAAGTTTACGCCGCCCCCACCACCGCTGCCGCACGCATTTGTCTAGCTTTCGCGCCTTTTGTCGCGGGCGAGAAAAAAATTATTATTTATTGTTTTTCACCGTAAAAATGGTGGTAGGGGGGGACTTCTGTCTTGTCCCGTTCCCACTAGATGGTGATGTACTGTAAGCATTTTAATCTTTGTGTTATTTCTGTGTTTAAGGTGAGTGTCTTTTAATGATTCAATTTTAATTCCACGTGTAAACATATAAAGTTACTGTCCATTTACTTGAACTAACCGGTATAAATATCACTTCTTGCTCAGATTTTCAATATAGCTAGTGCTTTAGTTGTGTGGCGTTCTTGTTCATTTTTGTTTGTTTTATGCTTGTCATACTGTCTCAGTTCGTGTTGGATGTGAATTGCCGTGATTTTGGATTTATAATTTTAGAATTCCCCCTTTCCTCGTTCCTGCTTCGGTATTCGTTTTTCGATGAATTAGCACTTCACAGGAAAGCTGAATTTACTCTCGGTTACAGATTCACCATGTGCGCAAAAAAAATCTTGAATTTAATCGCTTTTAAATGGGAAAGATAGTCAGCTAGAATGGCAATTTATTCAGCAAACAGATCGACAACTTACAATATACTCTTTGGAAGTTCGAAAAATTTTGTGGTTTTGTAAACGACAAAGAATAAAACTAAATCATTAATTGGTTTCTTGTAAAATATTTACGCTCCTGAAAGTCCTCTAGATATACATGGCCTAGGCGATATTCTGGCTAAATATGTAGGGAGGAGTTGGAGGGTACTTGATATACATTTTGCTGAGTGGTGGGTCCATTTATAACTGTGCACATTCTTTTTATAGAATATGTATTGGAAGCTGAGTCTTGTAAAAGTGCTTTCAAACCCTCCAAAACATTTATTGATGGAGTAGCTCTAATAGAAACGGAAGTTATCGAAACAAAATTCACAGTAAATTCGGTACATTTTTTGTATTTTGTTATTTATTACCACTGGGCCAATGCCACTGCTGGTGGACTGTTAGTCGCTGAGGCTATTCACCAAACCAGTAGCCAGTACTTCAGTGCTGGCCCGAAAACCGATTTTATTTGAAAACGTGCAATAGATAAAATTCAGAAAATTTTGTTTAAACCAAAGAAGCATCTCCCTCTTGCACAGCTCTGTCCTTAGCTGATTTTGGCTTCCCTTTTTAGATCAAATTGGTAGTTTGTTCTCTATCAGCTTCCACATATATTTCGGTTTATGGATTTCCAAATGTTTTGATTTTATCTGCACTGTAGAGACATAAGTTGTCGAAATGCGCATATGCAGAAACAAAATTCACATTAACTTCGGTATTTTGTTATCTAACAAATTATGCAAAATTTCCATTACTTACTTTGAACATAGATTTTCTTTAAATACAACCACAATCACATGCCAGTTAAATCCCTTTTGACCAAAGAAGTCAGTCTGTTTTTTTTTCTCTATGAAGTTGGGAGAGAAACCTCATGGCCCAATCCATAATAAGGAAACCATTTCCATCTTCAAGCGTCTCCAAACATATCTTCCAACAATTGTCCTGATTGACAGATCTCAAAACATGAGTTTTCCATTTTAAGACTTCTCTTTCAGCTATTTCCCCGCTTGAGAACAATTCTGTCCTTTCTTCTTCAGTTATATCTACAGAAAAAAAGATCTAGAAGTTTTCAACATTTCCAAATTTTACTTTATTTGTTTGCATACAATATAAACAAGATTTATTTTTGAAACATTACATATGCCCCCAGCAATGGCATGCTTTTAACCTATGTGACCTTGACCTTTGACCTGATCTCATCTTTTTGCATATTTATGTTTGTCTTGACTAGATCTATTCACTTGCAAAAGTCTATCTTACATAGTTCAAAGGTTATAGCTAAGGTTAAAGTTTCAGACGCACAGACAGGATAAAAGGGACATAAAGATGTATCAAAATATGGTAGAATAAAAAGGGAAATAACTAAATGAGATATTTAATGAAGTCAAGTGCATCATTCTTCCATATGTATCAATGTTTTCCCAAGTGTAAGCCACTATTTATGAAAGACTTTTTCGTTCATTTTACGTTACAGCAAGGATGTCCATAGCAACGTATTCTGATCTGATTTGATGGTTAAGAAAGTATGATTCTGTATTTAACTGAGGCAAATCAAGCAATTACTTAAGACTTTTTAGAAATGTTTTTACCTTTAAGTTCAGATAAATTTCTTTTGGTTTCTGTTATGAATTTAGGGAACAAGTTGCACCTTGCACTTGACATGTTTTGTATATGGTTGACACACAACATTTTGAATTTAATCTCCGCCGGGTCACTCAATGCAAATGCAAATGCATGACTTATGCTGGTGCCGGTACTAAGTTCGACTGTCCCGAATTCCTATCGTTGTCTACGTTTGTCCTTTGTCTTATCCGTGTTTTTCCTATGTAGTTCCCTGGTAGATTGTGGCATGTAATTATAATTTTCAGGCATTGCAGGTTTTTCCTGTTATCCATTTAATTACATAATAATAAAATATTTTCTAAGATAATATTATTACATATTATCCAGGATAATATTTTGTAGTTAAATAAATACTGAATGATATTTTATTGTTAATTGCACCTTATGTAAATAAACTGCATTCTGTTTGGTTAATGGCCGTTGTATTTTCTAGCAAATACCACCCCGCCGTGGTATTTGTCCCGGAGTCATATGTTCGCTTTAATGATAGAGACATTCGGTGTAATTAAACAGATATATCATAAACGTCGGGGTATTTGCCAAAAAATACAAGTCTTGGGTCTAAATTTCCCTCGCCTTTCAGACTCGGGTAATTTTACCGCCCCGCGACTTGTATTTTTGGCAAATACCTCTCCTTATCATGATATATCTGTTCAAAACTACATGTACTGCAGTGTGGAGTACGTTAAAAGATTCCCTTGAAATGTATCCTCTATTAATTTCAGGTATGGTGAACTTGTGCTTGAGAGTTCTTATATGGACGCACTATCATCCTTTCAAAATTTTAATTTTTGTGATGTATTTTTTTTATTTTGACCACCTGTTTCTGTACCCACATCTCATGGTATTATTATGCCAAGTTTTTTCACTTTTGACTCGAGGAATGCCCTGTGGTTGTTATGCCCTGCGACGACAAGTCTGGGGCATATTGTTTTACCCTCGTCCGTCCGTCCGTCCGTAATACCATTCGTCCGTCCGTCCGTAATTACGTCCGTCCGTCCGGCGTAATTCCGTCCATCCCATCTCTGATGAGCTGTTATTCCGGATAACTCCTCCCACAACATTGAAGCTACATTTATCTAACTTCGCACAGTGATTAGGCATGGATTGAAAATGTGCATATTGTCATGGTTTAGATTTTTGCCATAAATTGTGATTTTGAGGGGTAAGGTGAACTTGGCCATTTTATCGAAATGTGTATTCTGGAACTGTTATTCCGGATAACTCCTCCTACATTATTAAAGCTACATTTTTTTTACTTTGCACAGTGATTAGGCATGGATTGAAGATGTGCATATTGTTATGGTTAAGATTTTGGCCAAAAATTGTGATTTTGAGGGGAAGGTGAACTTGGCCATTTTTTCGAAAAATGTATTCTGGGACTGTTATTCCGGATAACTCCTCCCACAATATTAAAGCTACATTTATTTTACTTTGCACAGTGACTAGGCATGGATTGAAGATGTGCATATTGTCATGGTTAAGATTTTGGCCAAAAATTGTGGTTTTGAGGGGTAGTTGAACTTGGCCATTTTATTGAAATATGTATTCTGGAACTGTTATTCCGGGTAACTCCTCCCACAATATTATAGCTACATTTATTTTACTTTGCACAGTATTTAGGCATGGATTGAAGATGTGCATATTGTCATGGTTAAGATTTTGGCC
>MJUU01001395.1:100851-122898 GCA_002080025.1 Modiolus philippinarum
GTAACTTAGAATTTGCCATTTTATCAAAATGTTTAAGGTGTCTGCAGGGTATTATTTTCCTATTATAGAATTTTGTGAAATTTTCTGTGTAGAAATATAATTTTATTATTGTTCAAAATATGAAATAAAATTTGGGGGTCACCGTGCATTTAAGCGCAAAAAACTGAAATTTAAAATTTCAGGATTTTACATAGAAATGTTAGGGAAAATGGTTATATAAGAGGATAGCCTGAAAACTTTATTATAGATTTTCTCCATACTTTGCATGTGTTTTGAAATTATTATATAGTTTACATATACAAAATAAAAATTAGGGGTCACCGTTGAAATAAGAGAGATAAATTGCAAAATGTTAATTTCTGTAGTGATATCTTTGTTAAATTCTTTTATCAAATTATCTCCCTTGTATAATTTCTGTGTTCTGTAAATCCAGCTTAAGATTTAAAGCTTGTGTGTTTTAGTCCACTTTTTTGTTATGAAAATGTTGTAAAAGTGATTAGGAATAATACTTCTAAATACTTTGGAACATTCTTTATATTTCAAATAACTATTTTGTTAATTTTCTTAAGGAATGAAACCTAAATAAACAAGTATAAGGCAAAAATGGCGGAATAATACCACTGAGACACCTTAAACAGTGATTAGCCATGGACTTTATATGTGTGTATTGTCACAATTTTGATTTTTGCCAATTTGAATTTTTGGTTGTTGTAGGTGGACTTGGCCATTTTAGTGAACTATATGCATTTGGAGGGTCGATTCTGAAGAACTCCTGATTGGTTATATAGTAAGCTGTGTCAGATATTTGAATTTTAAGTTCTTGAAATTTGTTTATCAAGTGCTTAGAAATTAGATGTATATGTTTTATATCCCACTGCGGGGGCATCACATATGTCTTACAGACACAAACAGAGTAGCTAAATTTTATCCAAAATTTGAATAACACATCAGGAAAACCATTGGAGGATGGCTGTGGGCCGCGGGGGCATTTACTCTCTAGTTTACGTGTTGTGATTGTCTTCTGTTAGTCTTTTTGTCTTGCAGCGGATGACAGCAATTGTAAGAACACTTTGCTAGTTGATTTTATGTTTGTTAACGATCCGGCATCCATGTTTCTACACTCATGGATGTAGCATTGCTCGTAATCTAGCAATAAATTCCAGTTAAACGGTGCTAGGGGCCGTCTTGAACTTACCATGACGTATGTACAAAGCTCATTGATAAAAGCCTCATGGTAACTTCAAGATGAAGAACAACAATAAAAGCGTTGTTCCATTGCTTTTTACCATGTATTTGAAGAGACTTCGTCTCATGTGCATTTACTCCATATCCCTTCATTGCTTATATAACATTAAGGATAATATTTATAGTTTAATGAAATACGGAATGATATTTATACCCCCGCAAACGAAGTTCAGGGTGTATATAGGAATCACCGTGTCTGTCTGTCCGTCCGTCTGTCTGTCCGTCTGTCCGTCTGTCCACACTTCTTGTAAGCGCAACTCCTCTTAAACCACATGAAGGATATTGATGAAACTTTACACAAAGGAAGGACACTATATGGACGTGTGCATGAAGGAATATGATTAATGTCCAAAGCCGGGAAGGGGAGATAATTCAACTTTGACATTGCGATGATTCTATCTGCACAGATGACCTCGTAAGCGCAACTCCTCTTAAACCACTTGAAGGATTTAAATGAAACTTTACACAAAGGAAGGAAACTATATGGACATGTGCCTAAAGGAATATAATTATTGTCCGAAGTCAGGAAGGGGAGATAATTCGACTTTGACTTTTCATTGATTCCATCTGCACAGATAACCTCGTAAGCGCAACTCCTCTTAAACCACTTAAAGGATTTAAATGAAACTTTACACAAAGGAAGGACACTTTATGGAGATCTGCATAAAGGAATATAAATATTGCCCGAAGCCAGGAAGGGGAGATAATTCAACTTTGACTTTTCATTGGTTCCATCCGCACAGATAACCTCGTAAGTGCAACTCCTCTTAAATCACTTAAAGGATTTCAATGAAACTTTACACAAAGGCAAGACACTATATGGAGGTGAGCATAAAGGAATATAATTATTGTCCGAAGCCAGGAAGGGGAGATAATTTAACTTTGACTTTTCACTGGTTCCATCCGCACAGATAACCTCGTAAGCACAACTCCTCTTAAACCACTTCAAGGATTTTAATGAAACTTTACACAAGGGAAGGGCACTATATGGTGATGTGCATGAAGGAATAAAATTATTGTCCAAAACCAGGAGGGGAGATAATTCAATTTTTAGATTTTCATTGATTCTTTCTGCAATGATTTTTTGGATTTAGACAATTTTCAAAATAACTAATTCAAAGGGTACCTGGTAGATATTTTGAAATAAAGGTGTTGAAGAAAGCATGTTTTTCATTGTAATCCTTGAGAAAAGTGTCAGAGCCAAAAAAGGTGGATTATATTTTTGTCGGATTTTGACAGAAAAGTTATTTCTGGAGGATTAAATCATTATGTCCATACTCATATTGTATCCACACTTCTACTCTGTCCAAACCCACCTAAATTTGCACTTACCATATTGATTCAGGGTTCAATTAGCGGGGGGTATATCTGGCTGCCATTCGGCGACAGCTCTTGTTATGATAAAATATTATCCAGGAAAATATGTTATTGTTGAATAATATCAACGATAATATTCTATTATAAAATGTTATCTAACTGTTTTCAAATTTTTCAATATACATGAGGACCAAATTGGCTGTTTTTCATTTCTCAATTCTGTATTGCACCGGCATTAGTAATTATCAATATAAACAAATGTAGTAAATTCTGCACTAATATAAAATTGTGTCATGGACATTTTAAAACATCCATAAAAAGGACAAAAATTATTTTTTCACTCTCTCACAAATTTGAAATTGAAAATTAATACTATTGAGTCTGCATTATTTTCAACTATTTTTCATTATTATTAATTGCTTACAATAAAGCATATTTACCCAAAAATATTTCATAAGACGAGATACACATGTTATCCACGAAGATATTCAATCCTGAGTCACCATTATTATAAACAACAAAGATATTGAATCATCATTTCAATTTTACATGAATACTATCATCTTTCAATTTAATGTAAAACAAAATGTGTAACAGGAAACACCTACAACGACTGAAAATCATAAAATGCCACAATCTGCCAGGGAACTACACAGGAAAAAAAAACGAATAAAACAAAAGACAAACATAGACAACGATAGGAAATTGGGACAGCCGGACTTGGTACCGGCACCGGGAAAAGTCAGCACTTGGGTTAAACACATTTATGGGTACCCAAACCTCCCCTTTATCTGTCCCGTTTCCCTATAGTATACAAAACATACGAATAAAATTATAAACCTATTTCATTTAAGGGGTACAAAATTGTGTCCTGAATAAAATTTGCAATACATCTTGGTATTTCATATAGACAGTGTATCAATTCAAACCATTTTACAGGCTCGGACACTACTTCAAAATTAACAGTCTCCCATGGAAAAAAATCTCACACTTAATATTATCCACCTGATAGAATTTAAACCAGATAGTATGACAATGTCTCACAATTATGTCTTCTGTCCTTTGGACATAATTTGGCATAATAAATGGAAAACCCTCTACAAAACACATCACTATGCCTTATGCTTTATGTTTCTAGATAATTAAATCATTTTTTTTTAAATTTTCGCACAAAATTGTAATTCAAAAGCTTGGACATATATGAAATTGGGCATATTTGATCACGAATTAACAAGTTAAACTAAAAACTGATTTTATCATTTGAAGAAACATCTATATTAGAAACACTGGGAATAAGAAAAGTTGGCGAGATCTTGGGATTAGACACAAGACGTCAGCAAGAATGTTGGAAATGTTACGGTTCATCACTCTCCCTTGCATTTGTTATTGACACAACTGGATCTATGGCAGATGAAATGGAGGAAGTTAAATCTTATGTAGTTGACATTATATCAATGTCTCTAACACCATATGTTTCTCAGCCGTTTGACTACATTTTAGCGACATTTAATGATCCAGGTAAGTAGACATAATTATGTAATTTTGCATATTATATATGCTGAACTGTTTTATTTCGACTGAACATAATACTTCATCCATACTTGGATCATTTCAATTAATTTCCGTCATCCTTTGTCCATATGCAATTGATAAATTGTAGAATTATGTCTCTCTCGCTTAAGGGGAAGACATATTGTTTTTGTCTTTTCTGTATGTCGTCCGTTAGTCCGTCCGTCAGAAAGTTTGTGGACGCAAATTCTCCTACGTCTTTCATCGGATTTAAACCAAACTTCATTGTTGACCATCATGCCTAGTTGTGCGTATCGTCTTGATCGGCTTATTTTTGTGGGAGTTATGCCCCTTTTTGACTTGAATTTTGCAAAATTGTGTTGACGCCAATTCTCCTACACCTTTCATCGGATTTCGATCAAACTTCACAGGACACAGGATTGTTGACCATCATGACTAGTTGTGCATATCGTCTCGCCAGATTCAATGGCTTATTTTTGTGGGAATTATGCCTCTTTTTGATTTTGAATTTTGTAAGATTGAGTTTGTGGACGCTAATTTACCTAAATCTTTCATCGGATTTCAACCAAAGTTCACAGGATTGTTGACCATCATCCTTAGTTGTGCATATGGTCTATCTGGAATGTGGAATGATCGGCCACCCAATGACAACATAAAACTTACTTGTGTTTTATCGCTCAAAGAACATTACATACCGGGGAGAGAGATCAAACTTCACAGGACGTAGGATTGTTGACCATCAAGACTAGTTGTGCATATCGTCTTGCCAGCTTGAATGGCCAATTTTTTGTGGGAGTTATGCCCCTTTTAGACAGAATTTTGCACAAATTCAGTTTGTGGATGCTAATTCTCCTAAAATCCCTTCAAATGATTTCAACTTAACTTCACAGGATTGTTGACCATCATGCTTAGTTGTGCATATGGTCTATCTGGAATGTGGAATGATCGGCCACCAAGTGGCAACTTAAAACTTACTTGTGTTTTATCACTCAAAGAACATTAATACGGGGGGGGGGGGACATTCGTTTTTGTATGAAAAACACACTTCTAGTTATTGACGACATGTTCTTATCCTTTTCAAAGCTAAAGCAATTATAATGTAATTTGAATTTAAGCGCAATAAATTCTGATTTTTATTCCATTGAAAAAATATTTAAGTTTTTTTTTTTATTATGTTGGTTACAGAACAACTGCAGTAGAATACCGAAGGAACAAAGGAGTTGTATTTACAATAACCGAAGTCCAAAGACATGCATGGCAAAAACGAGAACACAGAAAACAATGACGCTAGACACACAAAGCACAAAAAAAAAACAAAAAAAAAACAATCAGTGTTTTTCAAAATAAATTTAAACAGACAGACTAAAGGCAGGGGATATTGGAAATTAAATAATAGTATATATATTGGATAATAAAGATTATCAAAATAATATGAAGATAGGTATAACCTATGTGGAAGCGAAGATGAATTCACTGGGTGAAAACTGTTATATACTGTAGGCCTTTAGAAAGGCTTTTCCTTTGTCAGTGTTTATCAGGGAAAATGGGGAGACGGCATTGGTGGATCAAGAGGGGAGGTTCCGGCTTATGGACCCCCTTATTATGAAAAAAAATGAAAAAAATCAACAACAACAAAATTACTGGAACTACACTCTCCTTAAACCCAACTGGAACCACCCTTTTTGAAGCATGACTAATGATTCACCTGGTAATGGATATTACAGCTTGATTATTTTCACGTGTTGTAGCTGTGACTCCTTGTGTTACGTGTTGTCAAGCATGTAAATATAGTACTTGTTTCATTCGGGATATCTTTTATACAAGGGGGGATGTAAAATATGAAATACAGGCATAAATCGTGTAAAAACATTTAAAATTATAATGTTTTTTTCATGTAAAGTGTAAGAGTAAAATATGTCCGTCAGGAAAATTGGTCCAGACGGAATAAATCTCATAGGAAGATATGTCTGCACATTTATTCTACTAGGAATATTTGTCCGGGGACAGTATCCTAGAAATATCTGTCCTCCCGGACATATTTCTACGCGGACATATTAATCACTTACAAAAGCAGCAACCTCCTGAGCAACATCTCCTAAATTTCAACTACATTGTACTACTGACGAGATGGTTTTGTTTTTACCGATTTTTCAAAGTAAGTGCACATGATAGAGTTTGGCATTGATTTTTACAACATTACGGACAGTATGTTCTTGGCCCCAAAATATCTTTCAAGTTTTACCTCACTTTAAAGCTGCACATTTGCTTTGGCGACGCCATAGGTAATCATTCTCCTGCAGAATAGTTAATGACAAAAGTTAATAAATTATTCAATCTTTACCCAAAAGTACTGAAAAAGTAAAGCAAAAATTGTACAAACCTATTTTTCCTAAAACTATTTGTGGCCGTCGCGGTTTTTTTCTATACGGTTTTAGACGGCTTCATTTAAAGGAAAGCCAGACAGGTTTGTCCGCTGACCACTCAGGACAATTCGGATTGTATCACGGATCACACAGAAGAAAGTGTTGCGGGATGGACCCCCATCATTTTTTCTGTAAAACTTAAAAAAAATCGTGCAAAATTTAGGCATACTCAATTAAAACTGGAGAAAACTTGACTGGAACCCCCTTTTACAGAACTCCATTGGAATCTCTTTTTGAAGACTTTATCAGCCGCGGTCCCATTCACCACGACGATTTTATAACAGACAAACCGCGGTATTAACGGATGACACTGCAGTCAAGGTTATAGGCTTGCATTGGACAATTCATATATAGCAAAGGTTAATTTCCCTTACGCTGCATGTGTTCAAAGGTTAAGATCAAATAAACGATTATTGCTATTGTGGTAAAAAAAAATCAAGTAAACAAGTTTGTCCGCCAATGAAGACGAAACAGTACGACACAGTTCATCCAAAAATATTGTATTTGAAGATTATTAAACGTCATTAAAAAAAAATTGTGTTTAGAAGTCCGTACGTGAAAAGAAGCTCTGAGCATTTTTGAAAGATATCGCCAACTTATATAATACGACAAATATGATTCTCAGGCTAAAATTACACTGCTATGATACTTAACTTCATGTCTATCAGCTTTCATATATCTTTCGATTTCTGGATTCCCAATGTTTTAATTTTATCTGCACTGAACACTGGGGCTTGTTAAGAAATAATGATAATAACATCAATTTTGTTTTTTTTTTACTTGAATTATTATTATGATTCCGTAAGAAGCCCCTGTCAACTGTGCAGAAAAAAAAAGATTAGCTAACGCAGCTAACTGAATATTAAAGTTCTCCTTTTTTATACATTTTTTTGCTATAGCCGCTCTTATAAAACCGACTTAACTGCTTGACACTAATTTCCAGATACACTGAACATGGGATAGGATGCCTAAGGTTACCCATTTTATTTGTTAGTTTGTACCTAGATGCACGACTGGAATTGTGGGTCCTTTGTTTCTGTTCATGATTTAGAAGGTGTAACAATACCCGTCCACACTCTTCCCTACTGAGTAACAAACTCTCCCAGCAGTTACTAGTATTATTAGTTTATATCAGAGAGATGAAGCTTATAATTGACTATATGCAGAGAGTAACACATATTTCTACATTGCTTCCAGTTCTCAAATTTTAGACCTTAAATTATGCACTTGCCCTGACATTCCTGCCATTAATCAAAAATATTTATATATATTTTTTTGATTGATTCAATTTCAAATATTTTAAATCAATAAAATAGAATTGAAAAAAAATGATCATATAATCATTAAAAAATAGCCCTTTTTTAATGGAGTGAAGAAAGTTCCACTGAAAAAATATTTTCTTGTCGTGACAATTTGTTCATATTTTCATATATGACTCCAACAGATTTTATCAGGCCATGCTACATCCTGACACAAATCCCAGTCACAGCACTTCAAGCCCTTTGATTTTTGCAGTTATCGATCCTGGAAGTATATTTCCGGCGTAGCAGACGCTTGTTGCTTTGACGAATTTTCTCAATCATTTGAGCATTATGTTATTGCAAAGCACAATGCCATTTTATTTTGAAAGTTTTTGGTCATATAAACGTCGGTATATAACAAGATGCAGTTCCCAAGCAGGAGTCCAAATTCGGGACAAAGGAGTGAGCACTGTCAACGCTCTGCTTCAAGGTAAGACTTCATAACTTGTGATTGGATTCCTAGTAAATGGATTGTATGGATACGTTCGATGAATAAATGCCAGTCCTGAACGTATGCTATGAGCTGTGGATGCACGCAACTTGTCGTCGCAATGTCAATGATCATGCAATCTTTATTTAAGCTGTGAAAACAACTGTCGCGGAGTTACTTCAGTATAGCTTCATTTATTTTGCTGACAAAAGACCTTTCCTGTTGTCTTGTCTATACTGCATGACTGTGTATACGTTGTAATTTAGTGTCTATAAACAAATATACGCAAAATTCATCGATCCGCTTTATCGTTGTGATGGTTGCATATTCATTCGTACTTTCTCGGTTATTATCATGACCCTTTTCGTCGCGAATGGTTAGTTTCGAACCAGTATTCCCCAGTAAAACTGTTTTTATTCTGTTTTCTCCATTTCGATTTTACCATCAACATATTTGAATGGCCATCAAGCAACGTTTTCATATGCTTTATTTTTTACACATATTTTGTCCACTTGCGTATATTTCCAAGAACGATAACTCTCAACGCAGGGATTTTTTCAACTCATAGTATTGGGAACGAAATTGCAGTTTCTAAAATATATGGAAGCTTCGCTTCTAATTATTTTCCAATTAATTTCAAAATATAAGGTGAAAATTCATAATACTGATTCGCAAGATATAGATATTTTATGGGATAATGTTAAAGTAAAAGTGAGGGACATTACTATTCAATACCGTTAATATAGATCAAAAATCAAAAAAAAGATTGTATCCAGATATTAGAAAACGAACTATTTAATTCAAATGTCGAAGCTGATAACAATTCAAATGACAAGCATATTATTGATAAAATAGAAAAAGTAGAAAAACAACTAGGTGACATGTACAATGAAAAAATTAAAGGAAACCACATAAGATCTCGGGTAAAATGGATTGAAGAGGGTGAAAAAAACACCTGATATTTTCTCGGTCTGGAAATATTCAAAAATTTAACTTTAATATATAATTTTATATTGGATGCAAAAAAAGATCGAATCAGACGACAAATCATATCGCAAGACTGAAGGGGATTAAGAATGATAGATATAGATACATGTACCTATCTTACTTCTCTAAGATAACAAAGGATACTCAAGTTATCTGAAAATAAATCAGACAACTTGACAGTAATTCCAAGGTTTTATATTAATAAACTTGGAAAAAATTTATTAGTCTTTAAAATGAATCTTTTTAATATTAATGTTTTGGATAAAAGTATTTTAAAACTGATACCAGATTTCTGTTTAGAACTATTAAAGACCTGGATCAAAGTATGGGGTAATCAGTTCATAAAAATACATGGAAAAAGTTTACTGCTTAAAGGGTGGATAGAAGACAATATACTTTTTATTAATGATATTATTGATGAAAAGGGGCACATCTCAGAAACTGTTATTTTATCCAGAATTAAGGATAAACGCAACTGGATTCAAGAATTGTCCTTGTTAAAAAAAACCATTCCAAAGCGTTGGCAAAATATCATGAAAACTGAATTATCTTACAAAAGTAAAGTAAATATTCAAAATACAACTTTACAAATAATGTCAGGTAAGATTATAATACCTCATCAAAGTAATAAAGATATATACTCAATGTTATTGAGTCCAATATGCTCGCCTTTAGGCTTTCTCATTTGGGAAAAGTTTTTCGGGAAAAGCTGAGATTAAATGTACAAAATACATTGGGCTTTTATTTTTAATTTCATAGATAATAATAAATACAAAATGTCCCGATGGAAATTGTAACATTATATTATACCCGACAAGGATTTGTTGTTTCAATGGAAAATAACTCAAGATAATTTATGTAACCACTGTCAACAAAAAGAAGATTTTGAACATTTTTTCATGAAATGCAAATATAATACAGAATGTTGGTTACAGGTAAGAAAACGTTTGTCTTATATGAAATTGGATTACCATATATTAAGATTTGAAAACTTTATTATTGGTTATAAGATTTGGGACAAAACATATTTTGAAAAAAAAATACTTCTTTACAATTATATTGTTCTCTATTTACAAAACGTATTTCCTTTCCAACAAAAAAGTAAAAATGATTGACACTTTTAGCATTTTTAAAGCTGAAATCGCTGATATTATCCAGCTAAATTTTCACAGAAAAAAAAGAAAACTGTGCCATTTTGCACAAAACTTGGGAACTTATGAACACAAGCACCCCTTTTTTATTTCACCTAACTCTTTATCAACGAAAAGACATTTTGATATTTCTACCCCAATTCTACTGAAATGTGTATTCCACGTGTTATTTATCCCATGATGCAATCAATCAAATTATTATTACACTTATGATACGTTGTTTTGTGTCTGGCGTCATTGTTTTCTGTGTTCTTGTTTTGGCCATGACTTTGGACTTCGATTTTTGTAAATTTCAGTCCTTTGTTCCTTCGGTATTCTACTGCCGTTGTTATAAACAATAATGAATACAATTGCTGGTAAATCACCGTTAATTTTCCGGATAATTAAATTAATTACAAATAGATATATTTTAATGTAATTATGATTATTACTGTGCATATTATTATGTATTATAACAAATAGCATACTTCTTTATTGAATATTCTCCTTGGATTTTAAATAATTAATTTACAGGGATACTTAGCCGAATGCTGTTTTTCTGCATAGGCTCATTTCGACAACTTATGTCTCATCAGTGCAGATCTAACACAAACATTTGGAAGTCCATTAACCGAAAAAACGAGTAAAAGCTGATAGAGAACAAATAACCAAAAGGATCTAAATAGAAAAGCCAAAATTCAGCTAAGGACAGAGCTATGCATGAGGGAGATACTCCTAAGTTTTAAACAAAATTTTGTAAAATTCAAATACTGCAAGTTTTAATAAAGTCGGTTTTCGGGACCGAAGCACCGACTACTGGGTTGGAGAATACCTTCGGGGACTAACAGTTCACCAACAGAGGCATCGACCTAGTGGTAATAAACAACAACTGTAAGTGAGTTAATCTAGAAAAAAAGTCAAAATCGGTATAGTCCAATCAGGGAAGACGTGAATCTAGCTGAATATGTCTGCTTTCATTTTGGACACTGACACGTCATATCTTCCAATGATGTTATGGTGACGGCCATAAAATTTTCTTTAGGGATGAAATTAACATAAGCTGAACAAATCACTGACTTAGCAGCTTTTGGGACAGAGTTTTTGCTCTGTTTGAAAAATCACTGTACAAACTACATTCTCAACAGTAACGGATCAACGCTTGTCATTTAGCTTAGATTTCAAACGTCTATCTTCGTCAATATACAACAAAAGATCTATATATGAAGCTGAAGTACGTGTATCAGTTGTTTCTTTAATTTGAAGCTCATTGTGTTAGATCTGATGTAAATATTCCTTAAATTTTGTATTATTTAGAGTAAGTGCATTGTCTATTTCCTGGAAGCAGAAATTAAAGGACTGGGCTAAATGTTTTTGCTTTCGTTGTTCAATTCCATTTAAAAACTTGGCCTCACACGAGTAAAGGTAAAGGTCAGAATAGGAATCTCATTTAATATTTCAACCTATCAGCTGTGCAAATATGGCTATAATTTGCTTGAATAACCTTATATTTCACATGTATCTCACTTCACTTATTTCTTCTAATTTCAATATTTGAAAGCCGATTCTATTTGGAACCTTACAATATCTATTTTTATGTAAATTTTGTTGAAACTAAGGAAAATCTCCCTCATGCAAAGCTCTGTCCTTAGCTGATTTTGGCTTTCTTTTTAGATCATATTTGGTAATTTGTTCGCTATCAGTTTTTAAACATTTTTGACTTTATGGTCTTCCAAACGTTTAGATTTTATCTGCACTGAAGAGACATAAGTTGTCGAAATGCGCATTTGCAGAATCAAAAAGTACAGTAACTTCGGTATTTAGTTATTTCATATGAATCTTGTCCTTGCAAATCGATCTGTAAGATTTGTTTTGAATGCTTCCACAAAAAAAGGTGATAATGAAATATTGTTGAAGAATTGATGTTGCAGAAATAATTGCTGGATTTAATTTGTAACAATCATGCAGATAAAAGTTAGACAACTAAGCTTACAAGACCAACTGTGACCTAGCTTTTATTGTGATTAACAGATCACTGAGGAATTTTTAATACTCAACAAAGGAGTAAAGTCGAGGATGCCCTTTAGAAATGTTGCTTATTTGTAGTTTATCTATAAAAATACATGATCATCAACAATTCTTTTTCAGGACAAAGATATCATATACTTTCACAATTATTTATTTTCTACTCAGAAAAAGAAACACTTTAGCCTTGATACATGTCTTTTTTAATTAAAACTTTGATATTTAAATGACCTGTGCGATAGAGGCAATACATGCTCAACCCTCTTAGGCTGTTTCATCGTACTCTCACCTAGCACGACAATTTCTTTAGCTGACACAGGTTTATCATACAAAGAATGGAAAAGAAATGGTGGACATTCTACGACGAGTTTTGAAAGCAGATGGTGGTGGTGACTGTCCCGAATATATGAATTCCGGACTTATAGCAGGTTCGTCTTTACATGAAAAACATTATTTCATGGTAAGCACACAAATATTAAGTATATTGATTAAGGATAACATTTATATTTGCTGACTAAATTTTCTGAAATAATATGCAATAATTGTTGGCAATAAACTTAACTTTTGATATGATAAATCCTTGGTCGAAACTACCCAGCATATACAATATAGATAACTATTTTCATCAATATTAGGAACTTGAAATTATTTTGAACCTTTGATTTGTAACTTAGTTGCTGAAAGTCATCTTAATATCAAATGTTTTGCAACATTAATTTCTCATTTCACAATGAATAAAAAAGTCTTGTTCTAAAGTTTGTGTGTTTTTCAAAGACGATTATACAGCAAAAATGTCTTTCAAGTTCCTTGGTCTTTTTCAATGAAACAAAAGGGGAAAAAGAAAATTTACTGCAAGCCTATATCATTTTAGACTAGGTTGTTATTTTTTTACCATAGCACTAAGTGTTCTTAGATCAGAATTATATGTTACAACAAGCAAGGTCATCGATTACTTACATTTTTCTTTGTAGCATAGAAGGCTGTTTTGTGGTATTTTTTTATGAAAAAAGATAGTGTCTAGCTTGAGGTCTTCAATTTTAGTCAATAAATTCAGAAATCCTTTCCGTTGGGTGGCAATTAACAAAACTTTCTTTGTGAATTTTTAGGGATTTTTTTTCTAATTTTACTATCATTCTGTTTATTTCAGCTAACTTGTCTATAGCCAGGATGAACTTTTGTCACTTGGCGTCCGTCGTCCTTCTGTCATTAACATTTTTTCCAAAATCTTTTCCTCTGAAACTAATGGGCCTTTGAAAACCAAACCTTCCCCGATTCACCAAGGTATGAAGTTTAAAAATTGTGTTCGGTTAGTGCACGGACCAAACAAAATCACCTCTATTAATTATAAGAAAAAAAAGTCAATTGCTGTTTTTAGGAAACAAATGAAAAACCGTTGCAAATATCAAAACATTGTTATGAATTGAAAATGATCAGGATGGCAAGCTCTACCTACCCTACACTTTTGCAAAATATCTGAAAATATCCGCATAATGTACAAAATTTTGATATATTTATTTTTTTAAATTAAAACTATTAATTAAATTATTGCAGTTGGAGTTAACATATGTGTTATGGTCTCATGTTCATTTACTCCATATCTTTCGTGAAATATATAACAGAGAGAGGTAAAATATTTATTTCAAAAATGCTCATCATATCAATATCCACCTACATAACAATTTTGAAGGTAATGTGGATGCCCATATAGTGAGTCTTTGCCCTTTATTGGTCATTTTTTTCGGAATTTTGCATGTTTGTCTTATTTGTAAAAACAGCCTGACAAGGAGGTTAAGTTAAGATTGGCAAAAATGTTCAATATATCAAGATCTAAAGGCATACAACTTTTGAAGACAGTTTAAATGTTCATATAATAGTTATTGCCTTTTCTTGATCAAATTTTTCATGATTTTATATATTTTCTCTTGTATTTCGAAATCAGTTTGAGAAACAAGTTAAGTTTAAATTGCAAACATGATAAGAACAGCAAGGTCTACCCACATGGCAAGTTTGTAGAAAATCTAAATAACCATGCACCCATGTAGTAGTTATTGCCCTTCATTGGTCAAAATTACCGATATTTTACATATTTTGTCTTATATTCCAAAAACAGTTTGAGATGGAAGTTAAATTAAGATCGCAAAAATGTTGAGAACATCAAGATCTACCTACATGGCAATTTTCAAGGAAATCCGAGTACCCAATTAGGAGTTATTGCCCTTTATTGGTCCAATAATTGGTGATTTTATAAATTTTGTCTTTTATTTCAAAGCAATTTGAAATAGAAGTCAAGTTTAATTTGCAAATTGTTCAGTTTGATTACAATTTATTGAACAGGGTCAAGTTATGCGAGCTAATCCAAGATGACTGCCATTAAATTAACATTGGATCATATGGGAAAACACATTCAAAGATTTTCTCTGTGACTGCTAATCAATTGAAACCAACATAAAAATATTTTTTAGTTGGCCCTTTGAAAAATGTATCAAGTCTGCAGTCCGCATTACATCAAAGATGGCAGGAAGCAGGGAACATTGCTTACAATTTTACAATATGTTAAAGATCTTATTCTCTGAAATAACTATTATCAATTGGATCCGAACGTGGTCACAATAAGCCTGCTTGGTCCCCTTTGAAAATGTATAAATATGTATAGAAGATCTGCATTTCATTCAAGATCACTGCCAGCAGACAACATACGCTATATGCAAAGACATTTGACTTGAGCATTATTGTAGACAAAGAAGTTAGACGATTCTTTAGAAAAGGGCCTAAATATCGCCCACCTTCGAAAATAAACTGGCAAGCTTGTTTCGACATTATTAAAGACTCGGTAACCAACTATTGTTTAAAATGGTGCAAACGAGAAAGTGCAGACAAACATGCTCTAAATATGTTTAAAGATAAAATCATTAGTAAAGTCACCAACAAAATCAATTTCTATAAAGAAAATTATTATTAGTCACCACCTAAGCTGTCTGTTTACAAAATTAAGTCCAAACTGAAAGAACTTGGTGAGAAATATTTGTTTGCACCTGTCGACAAAGCTTCAAACAACGTTGCCATCATCAGAAAAAAATACTTTATCGATGTCCAAAAAAAAAAAAAAAACGAATTGGCAAAGTCTAGCACTTTTGAAGGTACAAATTATGACGAGAAAACGCTCACCACACAACATTACAAGGATACAGAAACACTCAAAGTTCCACCTAAAGATAACACCCTACCTACTATGTACTGGATTCCTAAACTTCACAAAAATCTCTACAAACCTCGTTTCATTTCGGCTTCAAGTAATTATTCTACCACAAATTTGTCCATCAATTTAACCAGTGCACTCACTTGTATAAAGGAGTTAGTCAAAAACTATTGTGAAAAAACATATCAAAACTCTAGTGTAAATTACTTTTGGAGTGTAAAAAATTCTATTGAAGTTTTAGATAAATTACAATCTATAGATAGACCAGTTTCATCTATTGACAGTTATGATTTTTCTACACTTTATACAACCCTTCCGCATAATTTGATTAAATCTAAATTGGGTGAACTTATTAAATGGTATTTTAAATTTTAGGGTCTTCAGTTTATTTGCTGCAACAAATATCAATCATTCTTCTCCAATATCTCTTACAACAATTATTACTCCTGGACATATGATGATATGATTAAGGCACTGAATCTCTTGCTTGACAACATTTATGTTCGTTTCGGCACAATTGTTTATCATCAGGTCATTGGAATCCGCATGGGTACTAATTGCGCACCTCGCATTGCAGATCTTTTTTTGTTCTGTTACGAACGGAAATTTATGAAAAAACTACAAAATGGAACTGTACCAAATAGTGATAAACTCATTTTTATGTTCAATGATAATAGCAGGTATATTGACGATATCCTTACTATTGACAATCCCCAGTTTTTGTTTATGTTGACACCATTTACCCACAACAACTGAAACTAAATAAGGCAAACAATGATTCTAAATACTGCCCTTTTCTGGATCACCATTGACTCTGGTCAAATAAAAACTAAAGTTTATGATAAAAGGGATGATTTTGATTTTACAATTACTAATTTCCCCTTTCTTGGTCATTAGAACTGAGGAAGGGAGACCGATGATGTCTTTGTACCAATACTATTTTGTGCTAAATTTGTACTGAATCATGTTTGTTGTATGTATATAGCTTGTATTGCTACAGTCCTAATTGGTTTCTGTTTTGCACTTATATCAATCAATCAAATGAAATATACATTGTCATATAAACATAGTTTGTGATATTGACAAATAAAATTAAAACAAGCGAAAAAAAAAAAAAAAAAAAAAAAAAAAAAAAAGAACTATAAATATTGATGGGTTTTCTTTGCACTTGGTATGTGAAAATTTCTTGTTTTACTTTCTTGCAAGACAAATTTGAAATTTCCACTGAAATCATTTCTTCACTTTATAATGAGTGCGTTCCTTTCTTGCGTTTAATTTCAAATATATTATTAAAATTAATTTTCTGGTTTAGGTTTTAAACGATTTTCAAACTAGCAAATGAATTTTCTACTTGATTTTATATTCTGTTTCAAACACCTCCTCTCAAAATATGCGAAAAATAATAAATGTAAATTTATGGTAAGAAAATTTTATGAAACTCAGAAATTGTTAAAGGGGGCTAATATCGTAATATGATAGGAAATTTTTATTGTTATACAGAAAGCAGATGAAAATTAGTTCTAAGGATGTAGAAAAAGTTATCTTTGTACTCAAAAACTCTTACTTTATTTATGTCATGCCTGCTTTATAGTTTTAAATATCAATTAAAAATTCTACAAATTTTTAATGGATGTCTCTTAATGTAAAATGTAACGACAAATATGATTGTCTAATTTGACCCGAAAACCGGTTTTATTTAAATTTGCAATAGCTAAATTTTACCGAATTTTGTTTGAAACTAAGGAGTATCTCCCTCATGCATAGCTCTGTCCTTAGCTGAATTTTGGCTTTTCTATTTAGACCCTTTTGGTTATTTGTTCTCCATCAGATTTTACACGTTTCGGTTAGTGGACTTCCAAAGGTTTTGGTTTTATCTGCACTGATGAGACATAAGTTGTCGAAATGCGCATATGCAGAAAATAAATTAACAGTAACTTCGAAATTTTGATATTTATTAGAAAAAACTTTCAATCCCATGTCTTCAAAAACATCCGCGATATATAGAAAACGTCTGTTGCCCTTTGATTTGTTTTCATTCATTTAAAATACATTTCAACTTGAATGAAGTACACATTCGGGCTAAGGTGTACTTAGAGAAGATACAGCAAAGGTTTATCTTCAAGAAGAAAAGGACACAGAACACCACTTGATACCGCTGTTCTGGCAAGAAACACAGAACTTGTACAAGATCTCAGGCCCAACGACTACATAGAGACATCAGTTCGTAGTTGACAATAAGAGAACCAGCAAATGTCCATCACTACAAGGATATGACAAAGACATTGGAGAAGATGGCACCAAGATACAGATTGAAATTGAATTAGTAGTTGTTTCCAAAATAAAGGGCGAGAAAAGCCCCAAATCTAAGCACCCCTCTTTGGCTTGTTGTTACTTGTATCTTTAAGAATTTAGTCCCCTACCCCCAAAAATGCAAAAAGAAAGAAAAGAAAGAAAGAAAGAAAAAATGAATAAAGTACATGTAAATTTTGTAAAAAAGTAAATATCTTACTTCAACCAAAACGGCAAATTTAAAATTAAAGAGAAAATTAAAATCTTACCCTTTTATAGGTAATTCTCCACGGGGAAAATTGAAAAAAAGACATAATTTGTTAAAGAAGAGACAAACAAGTTCCTACCATTTGGTTCATTGTTAAGCACATTGAAACTTCACTGGAAAAATATGAAGAATTTCCCACGATGGGGAAAATGTCCCATCTATTGAAAGTTTCTCGTTGAGCTCTTGATAAAGACACCAGCGAATCCAGCCTTCGAAAAAAAGTGGGTGTCTATTTTATGCAAAAATTTTTGTCCATACTTTGCATGAAAGAAGAAGATAGAAAGAATAAAAAACAACAGAAAACCCCCTGGATTCTGTAATGAAAAATTTAATATACGTAATAGTTATAGTGGTTAGTGTTTATGCAGTTATTCGAGATTTAAAATTTATTGCCAACAAATCATATCATATTCTAAATTCAGGATCATCCTTTGACTGATATTATACCATATCAAAATTGATGGAACTTCTTATTGCTCCTTTCTGCTTGAATATAAATAACATTAGCGTTCCGATGTCGATGAGTTCAGAGAGGTCCGAAAACGGAAAAAAAAATGAAAAATTCATACGCCGTCTACCTGGCCTGAAAGAAAGTTGATGTTCAAATATCACAGATATGTTTTACACGGTACATTTGAAGCCTATACATGTCCCCGGCCTTGTATACAACAATGGAATTTAACAACAAGAAAAAAGAATACACACTCGAGGAAGAATTCACCAAAATGACTAGGAACTATGTTCGAGCACAACGACGACAGAGGAAAATATCTACATACAAATTTTCAGTTGTATTAAAGATGAGGGAAACATTTTTAAAATGCCAATGTCTTCGAAGAGGTCCGCGCTCTTCCTTTATAAGGCTATTGATCAACTTCAACCATATCGCAGTTGCAGTTACAAGTGTGGAATCTACCAGTTGTTAAATCACTAGGAAGTTCTCTCAAGTAGAACACTGCAGACAAATCGCAGAAATCCGTAGCACTTACAGAGTTGTTATCCAAAGTCATTTGCACTTTGAGGAGATATTCAAGACAAAATAAGGCCAATGTCAACGTCGGCAAAATTTTCAATCAAGTCAACCTTCAATTCAACCTCACACTTGAGATGACAGATTAGCCGAAGAATATAAAGACACCGGAAAAGACGAAGACAAAGAAAACTTGACACAAGAACCAGTTACTAAAACGTCAACAGTAATGGAAACCTGCATGCAGCCAAGCCATTAAAAAGACAGCTTAACCACCAAAAGGAACAAAAGCAACTAAGAACAAAGAAAGCCAAGTTACTCAAGAAGAGCTAAATTTCAGATTATATCTGAAAGTTCTTTAAAAGGCTAAGAAGAAGTTTAAAAGAGAATTTTAGTTTGTTATTATACTGTCACTTTTCGGGCATACAAATTTGTAACAATATTTTTTATTATTTTTTCCTGATTGCCTTCTTCAATTCAATTTGTTTTGGCTTTGTTATGTTTTTTATTTTATTATTATTATGGTTTTTTTGGTTTGGGGAGGGGGCGGGGGATATATGTATGTGTATTGGTATTGTGATGTTCTTCTCTTTTTTGTTTTGTTTGTTTGTTTTGTCTGTTAGTTTGTTTTGTTGTCCATTTTTTAAATTTTTATTCTGTACACATACATCTTACAAAACAAATAAACCCTTTGAAATGTATGCGAACTATAATCTGCTCTTCTGCATATGGTACGCGTTTATGCTCCATAGAGATAAGCTTGACTTGCTCATTGATCTGATGTCTTAGACTTTGTATCTTTGGCTCCTATCAAATTCTGTTTATTTTTGAGACGTGGAGAAAAGTTGTGTTTCAGTGGAAATAGAAAGTTCCAACTACATCAAATATATCAAATTATTCTCATTCAAATATTTTCTACTGCACTTGGTATATTGATGATATCACGTTTCAGTGTTCCTGAAATGCATAACATAACTCTTCAAAACGAATTAAGTTAGTCACAATAAAACAACAAAATAAGACAAAAATTGTTTTTTTTTTACAAGTAGATGTTGATATCATAATACTATTGAAGATGAATATCATTTCTTTTTCACTTGTAAATATAATACACTTTATAGAAAGAACCTATTTGGTCATTATCAAAATTTTAATATTTTGACATTTGTTTTACTTTATCAAATAATAAAAAATTATGTATGAAAACAATATTAAACCAATCAACACCCGTTGATATGAAGGCAGTAGTATCTTTTATAAAACAGTCATTAGAACTGAGGAAGGGAGACCGATGATGTCTTTGTACCAATATTATTCTGTGCTAAATTTGTACTGAATTATGTTTGTGGTATGTATATAGCTTGTATTGCTACAATCCTAATGGGTTCATGTTTTGCACTTAAATCAATTAATCAAATCAAATATTCATTGTCATATAAACATAGTTTGTGACATAGACAAATAAAACTAAAACAAGCAAAAAAAAAAGGAAAAAAAAAAATAAATAAAAAAAAAATAAATAAAAGCAACACTAAAAATATTGATTGGTTTTCTTTTCACTTGGAATGTGAAAATTTCTTGTTTTACTTTCTTGCAAAACAAATTTGAAATTTCCACTGAAATCATGTACTCACTTTACAGTGAGTCCGTTCCTTTCTGGCGTTTAATTTCAAATATATTATTAAAATTAATTTTCTGGTTTAGGTTTTAAACCATTTTAAAACTAGCAAATGAATTTTCTACTTTCAAAAAGCACTTAAACAGTGCATAAATATCAATTTTATATTCTATTTGAAACACCTCCTCTCAAATTATGCGAAAAATTATAAATGTAAATTTATGGTAAGAAAAGTTTATGAAACTCAGAAATTGTTAAAGGGGGCTAATATCGTAATATGATAGGAAATTTATTGTTATACAGAAAGCAGATGAAAATTAGTTCAAAGGATGTTGAAAAAGTTATCTTTGTACTCAATAACTCTTATATTATTTATGTCATGTCTGCTTTATCGTTATAAATATCAGTTAAAAATTCTACAAATTTTTAAAGATGTGTCTCTTAATGTAAAATGTAACGACAAATATGATTGGCCAATTTATTAGAAAAACTTTCAATCCCATGTCTTCAAAAACGTCCGCGATATATAAACAACGTCTGTTGCCGTTTGATTTGTTTTCATTCATTTAAAATACATTTCAACTTGAATGAAGTACATATTCGGGCGTATTTAAGGGTGTATTTAGAGAAGGTACAGCAAAGGATAATCTTCAAGCAGAAAACGACACAGAACACCACTTGATACCCGCTGTTCTGGCAAGAAACACAGAACTTGTACAAGATCTCAGGCCCTACGACTACATAGAGACATCAGTTCGTAGATGACAATAAGAGAACCAGGAAATGTCAATCACTACAAGGATGTGACAAAGATATTGGAGAAGATGGCACCAAGATACAGATTGAAATTGAATTAGTAGTTGTTTTCAAAATAAAGGGCGAGATAAGCCCCAAATCTAAGCATCCCTCTATGTTTGCATTTACTTCTTTCTTTAAGAATTTAGTCTCCTAGTCGGAAAATGCCAAAAAAAAACCAAAAAAGAAAAAAAAAAGAAAGAAAGACAAAATGAATAAAGTACATGTAAATTTTGTAAATAAAGCAAATATCTTACTTCAACCAAAACGGCAAATTTAAAATTAAAGAGAAAATTAAAATCTTACCCTTTTATAGGTAATTCTCCACGGGGAAAATTGAAAAAAAGACATAATTTGTTAAGGAAGAGACAAACAAGTTCCTACCATTTGGTTCATTGTTAAGCACATTGAAACTTCACTGGAAAAATATGAAGAATTTCCCACGATGGGGAAAATGTCCCATCTATTGAAAGTTTCTCGTTGAGCTCTTGATAAAGACACCAGCGAATCCAGCCTTCGAAAAAAA
>MJUU01001397.1:75011-93880 GCA_002080025.1 Modiolus philippinarum
AATCCAATACACGGTTTCCGAGGAGTTGCGTCCACAAGAAAGTGTGACAGACAGACGGACGGACACACGGACGCAGACCATTACTATGTCCCACCATCGCGGTGCGGCGGGGGACAATAAAGGGATTTCAAATAGGGAGTGTGGGTACACATTTCAAACTATTCTTACATGCTATAACCAACCTCCCTGATATCACTAAAAAGTTACTGCTTCCTTGAAGGATTTAACAAGGATTAATTCTGGTTTTTCATGTTCTAGATTTTGACCTCTGACAAGGAAGTGATCAGCTGATTAACAAGGAAATATGACACTGATTGGCTTCTGTTTAATCCAGTCTTATTTTTCTGTAATTGACAATGCTATTGATAATTAACTTACAAAATGTACTTCTTAAAGTTTGGCTATTTTAAGATGTGACTAAGTCTGTTATGAAACAAATCTTATACCAACATGACCAAAAGAAAACCTCTTTACCACTTCTTCTACTGGAATACCTGGACTTTTAACAGACATGAAATTGTCCCCCTTGGCAACATTTGCAAATGTGATACAATTCTTTTCAAGATTTTGACTTTGAACAAGATTTCTAAACTTCTTGGATTTATACATTTAAAGCATTAATGTTTTTTTGCACATTGACCCCAAACTATTTCCTTCCATAAAATCAATTCAAAATATTCTAAAACAGATTTCTGTTAAAAATTTGTTAAGTAATAACATTCCTTCATTTCAGTTTGAAAGGAACAACAATTCTCAAAGCATTGTCAATGGAAACTCTAGAGGGGTTCAGTTCCAACAAAAATTTCAAATGCTTGTTAATTAAACTGAAATAAGCACTTTAATCTATCAATTTTTTTTGCTTTGGCAATATTCTAAGACCATGTTTACATTAGAAAAAAATATAGATCGATCTAAAGTAAATTGATCTATTCTAAATCACTTTGCATTTACATTGTTTTCCCTAAATCGATCACGATCGATCTTAAATAAACCGATGTGTTTACACTTAGCCTTTAAAGACAATATATTTATAAATATTTATAACTACAAGATCAATTCGCGATCAATCTTTGCGTTTACACTTATTGCTAGATCAATTCAGTTTAAATCGATCTAAGTTAGACCACCTCGCGAGTTGGACTACTTTAGATCGATTCCAAATTGATCTAAACTGTTTACATTTGCTAAGATCCATCTTATTTGAATCGATCTCCCTTTAGATCGATCTTAATCTGCAAGTGTAAACAGGGTCTAATACAATGAATCATAGATATAAAATCCTGGATATCAGGAGAACCCTGCAGACACATCAATACAAGGTTGAAACAATATGTCTCCCCTGTATATTAGTCATTGTCAGGGCCATGTAAGTTCATAAAATTCAGCAGTTTCCACAGTAATTGTTTAATAGACAATATACCTAGGCATGGACAAATTACTTGAAATAGAACGGTTTTTTTATTTTCTTTTACACACCCAATTTTTCAAAAGAGCAAGCCGGGCGCGTCCCCAGGTGGTGGATAGGGGAATGCCCTGTCTTTGCGGGGTAGTCAGGTCATAATACGGAAAGCCTGACCGCGAACCATTGTAGCCAAACTGTGTGGAGAAACGCCACGCTCCATGCAGTATAAAGACCCCTTCTATATTTCTCTAAAGAGAGCAGACGCACTGGGTGTCGTATAGAAGGCTAAATTTCCTGCCCCTACCCATTTCTCCCCTTTTCCAGTGGCAATCAAAAGTCGTTGCCCCGGTTGTCCCTTCCACCTTTATTTCTTTCTTCTTTTACTTACAACTTGTTTTGAATTGATTAACTTGTTCTCGACCTGATATAGCTGAAATATTGCTCATTGGACGTTAAACTCTAACTAATCAATCAATCAATCAATCAATCAAAAGAGCAAATAACCCACTGGAAATTAACACACAGTAAAATCATCCTTTGGCCAAATTTTAACAAAAAATAGTTTGATTGCTGTTATCAACATTTTAACAGAGAAAGCAGCCACAGCCTGCTAAGCTCAACTCGTTGCGAGGCATTGTCACACGTTGCACATGTCAGTAAAAAGGAATGGACTATAATCATTCTTTTTAACAGATTCAGTCATGCATAAATTGTAGTTTACAGTCTGCATCCAAAGCATTCATTGTTGTTGTCATCCCAAATTGCATCATACATACTGATATGGTTGCTAAGGGACATGTCAGTGAGCGGGAATGAACTTTAACCATTCTACCTAACCAAGTCGCTCATGCATAAAATGTAGGTCAGAGACAGCATCCGAAGCATGCATTGTTGTTGTCATCCCAAAATGCATCATACATACCAATATGGTTGATGTGGGCCATGCCAGTAAGCGGGAATCGACCTTAACCATTCTACCTAACCGGACGACACCGAGGCGGACGCCTATGCAGACGCCGACGCTAGGGGTATCACATAAGCCCCCCTCACTTTGTGAGGTGAGCTAAAAATAGTAAAGGTGCATTACATGATACCCCGCCACGTTCCACAAAATTTCAAAGTTTCAAGGGGCATAACTCCAGAACCCCTTGGACCTCTGAACCCAAAATCCATCATGACCTGAGTTTTGTGGTAAAGAAGTTACATACCAAGTTTGAAGACCTTATGTTTTTTCGTTCACAAGTTATCAGTCGGAAACCCTAAAATTCGCAAAATTTCAAAGTTTCAAGGGGCATAACTCCAGAACCCCTTGGACCTCTGAACCCGAAATCTAACTTGGCCTGAGTTTTGTGGTATACAAGTTACATACCAAGTTTGAAGACAATATAATATTTCATTCACAAGTTATCAGTCGGAAACCCTAAAATCGCAAAATTTCAAAGTTTCAAGGGGCATAACTTCAGAACCCCTTGGACCTCTGAACCCAAAATCGAACTTGACCTGAGTTTTGTGGAAAAGAAGTTACATACCAAGTTTGAAGACCTTATGTTATTTCGTTCACAAGTTATCAGTCGGAAACCCTAAAATTCGCAAAATTTCAAAGTTTCAAAGGGCATAACTCCAGAACCCCTTGGACCTCTGANAAATCGAACTTGGCCTGAGTTTTGTGGTAAAGAAGTTACATACCAAGTTTGAAGACCTTATGTTATTTCGTTCACAAGTTATCAGTTGGAAACCTTCGGGGGACGGAAGGACGGACAGACACACGGACGGACTGACAGACGGACACACGACTTGGGGTATCACATAATACCTCGCAACTACGTGTGGCGGGGTATAAATACCTATCTACTCAAAAAAAAATTATTGACATTTCCCAGTAAATTACTTTTTATTCTATTTTTAGCACATTTTCTTGAAAATCAACCCCTTTAGTTTTTGAAGTCTTTCGAGAAAAAAAAACCAAAAAAAACTCACATCCAAAATTGATCTTTGATAAACTGCAAACAAAGACTTGTTATGGATGGCCTTACAGAAAAATTCTGATTCCTACTTTCAATTTACAAGCAAAGAAAAATCATGTCATTGTCTGGAATATGTACGGCTATAAAGAGTATGCAAAGTATATAACTTTGTTCTCACTTCTAGACACTAATATATCTAATTTCTGAAAATCTGTTTAGCATATTTACATGTAAAGAATCAATAAAAATTAACTTTTGATTTTGAATTATGCTACTAAATGTCAGAACTTGATATTTTAGTCTATATCAAACCCGATTACATTCAAACAGGTTCTTAATGAATCCATTACTCAATATAAGACTAAACTTGCCTTCAATCTGCCTCAGAGGTTCAAAGTGTGGATACAAATGTAACGTTGCATTTCCCTGAAAAAAAAAAAAGACCAAATTAGCAAAATAAATCAAAGGTGTACAAAGAATCAAAGTATTTTACAGTACTGAACAGTCTGACCCCCTTACTTATAAAACTGTCTGCCCCCCCTCCCCCCTTACTTGTAAAACTGTCTGCCAAGCCAGTTTGTCAGAGTCTGACCTAAGCATATATTACTATCGAAAAGAAAGATATAGGCTTAAACAGACCACATCAAGTCCGAAAATCAAACAAAATATTGAAAATTTAACTTCTAGCAAAAAACATCACCATGTCTGTCAATGCCAACAAATATGACACAAATTACAGTGGTTATTACCAACAAGAACAAAAAATCTACAAAAAACAACTAAATTCCAATGTATAATGATAATTTTTAAAGGGTGTATCAAAGAATTGTTTGACTCAAAGACTGTCGCTGAATAAAGACGGGTCTTCTTTCCTGTTACACTACATAGCAGTAGATGTATGTAGGAGATGATGACAAAAGTACAATACAAACTCAGATGAAAATGCAGGGATTTACTTCCACTTCTGTCAGGTTGGGTCCCAGGGACCCAACTTAAAAATTTTCCTGGGTCCTTCTGAAGAAAATGTGGGTCCGATGATGTCACATAATTTTCTTGATTGATTAGTTTAAGTTTTACATCCAATAAGCACTGTTATGCTTTATCAGGACGAAAGCCAGTTAATCAACTCAAACTAGAATACTGACAAAGTCAGAAAGGGCCCCGCCCCCTTGCATGTCCCAAAAACCTGTTTGCGAAATTTCATGGAAATCATAAAACAATATTTGGGGAAAATCATAAATAACAAAATCCTAAGTTATTGTAAATTATGTTTCTGTATATGGCCGTTTTGACAACTATGGGTCATCTGTTCAGATCAAATCAAAACATTGAATAAAAATATAAGAAGGTCATTTCAAGTTACACAATGTATCATATGACAGAGCTAATTCTCAAAATATTATTTTTTTCCCATATATAAACTAAGTTTTTTTTTCCCAAAATGTTTTATGAATCTCCTAAAAATCATTAGGGGCCTTCTTTTGATCAAGTTCAACACTGTGCATAAAACTTATAAATATCTGTGAAGGTCATTTCAAGCTATCATACAACATAGAGCTTATTCTCAAAATATGCTGTTTTTCATATAAAAACTATGTTTTTCCCCCAAAAATGTATTTGGATTTTCCTCAAAAACAAAAGGGAGCTTCCTTTGGTCAAGACCAACCTTGTGTATCAAAATCATATAAATCCCTGAAGGCAATCTTAATTTATTGTACAACATAGAGTTAATTCTCAAAATATGCACTTTTTCATATAAAAACTAAGTTTTTTCCCAAAAATCATTTTCCGATTTTCCNTTTTTTTCCCCAAAATGTTTTATGAATCTCCTAAAAATCATTAGGGGCCTTCTTTTGATCAAGTTCAACACTGTGCATAAAATTTATAAATATCTGTGAAGGTCATTTCAGGCTATCATACAACATAGAGCTTATTCTCAAAATATGCTGTTTTTCATATAAAAACTATGTTTTTCCCCCAAAAATGTATTTGAATTTTCCTCAAAAACAAAAGGGAGCTTCCTTTGGTCAAGACCAACCTTGTGTATCAAAATCATATAAATCCCTGAAGGCAATCTTAATTTATTGTACAACATAGAGTTAATTCTCAAAATATGCACTTTTTCATATAAAAACTAAGTTTGTTCCCAAAAATCATTTTCTGATTTTCCTCAAAAACGAAAGGGAGCTTCCTTTGGTCAAGTTCAAACTTGAGTATCAAAACCATCAAAATCCCTGAAGGCAATCTTAAGTTATCAATTACGACATAGAGCTAATTCTCAAAATATGCACTTTTTCATATAAAAACTAAGTTTTTCCCAAAAATAATTTTCCAATTTTCCTCAAAAACGAAAGGGAGCTTCCTTTGCTCAAGATCAATCTTGAGTATCAAAATCATTAAAATCCCTGAAGGCAATCTTAAGTTATCATACGACATAGAGCTAATTCTCAAAATAACTAAGTTTTTTCCCAAAAATCATGCATTTTGCGATTTTCCTCAAAAACGAAAGGGAGCTTCCTTTGGTCAAGTTCAAACTTGAGTATCAAAACCATTAAAATCCCTGAAGGCAATCTTAAGTTATCATACGACATAGAGCTAATTCTCAAAATATGCATTTTTCATATAAAAACTAAGTTTTTCCAAAAAATCATTTTCCGATTTTCCTCAAAAACGAAAGGGAGCTTCCTTTGCTCAAGTTCAACCTTGAGTATCAAAATCATTAAAATCCCTGAAGGCAATCTTAAGTTATCATACGACATAGAGCTAATTCTCAAAATATGCACTTTTTCATATAAAAACTAAGTTTTTTCCCAAAAATCATTTTCTGATTTTCTTCAAAAATGAAAGGGACCTTTCTTTGGTCATGTTCAACCATGAGTATCAAAATCATTAAAATCCCTGAAGGCAATCTTAAGTTATCATACGACATAGAGCTAATTCTCAAAATAACTAAGTTTTTTCCCAAAAATCATTTTCCAATTTTCTTCAAAAACGAAAGGAACCTTTCTTTGGTCATGTTCAACCTTGAGTATCAAAATCATTAAAATCCCTGAAGGCAATCTTAAGTTATCATACGACATAGAGCTAATTCTCAAAATATGCACTTTTTCATATAAAAACTAAGTTTTTTCTCAAAAGTCATTTTCTGATGTTCCTCAAAAACAAAAGGGAGCTTCCTTTGGTCATGTTCAACCTTGAGTTTAAAAATCATAAGAATCTGTGCATGCAATCTTGAGTTATCGTACGACATAGAAAACGCTGACGGACAGACAGACAGACAGACGGACAGACAGACAGACGTACGGACAGGCTGAATACTATAGGGCACCACCATGAAAAAAAGCAATACGGGTGGAAGAGACAAAAGGGGTAGGAAGTTTTAATTGGAGTAATAAATTTCCTGCCCCAACCAATTTCTTCAATTTTCCTGTCAATAAAAATGGTTAGGGGCAGGAAATAGACCATATCGGAGCTCTCCTATATGGATTTACCAGACCACATTTCAACACATCAAAGTATAGAAAACGTCACGTCATAGAGCTTAAAACGTAAATAAATTATGTTTTTGAAATAAATTCTCGGTCACATGGGGCGGAAATGATTGTGACGTAGGGTGAACAAACAACAACGGGTGAATGTAAATACCAGAACTCTGATATGGTCTATTAAGCCTTCTATATACGACTCCCAGCAAGTCTGCACTTGAACAAAAATTAAAGACTGAACGGAATTTCGTGTTTCTGCACACTGTTTGGCTACAATGGTTCGTGGTTAGGCTTTCCGTATTATGACTTGACTACCATGCATGGACCGGGCATTTCCCTGTTTACCATCTGGGGCGCGCCCAGCAGCTCTGTAGTCGGAGTTGCTGAATACCAATTTAGGTTCCGGGTGTATTTAACTTATGCGCAAAGATACATTGCATCATGTAGATAATGTGCAAGTTTAAAAGATTCAAATCTGTTGTGTGTCTTTATTTCTGTATTTAACCCCGCCCGAACACAAGTGTCATGATGACGCCAAATCAAACCGGATGTCATGATGACGCCAAATCTATCCAGTCATTCTGGAACTATCGTTTTTTCGACTTTGTTTGACTAATAATGGCAACATCAAAGGGATTCCCAAAAAAGAATCTAAAAATAGAAACAAATTGTTTATATAGTCTATCCCTAATCTTGAATTTCAAATAATACTCTTTCATGGAAATTGAGCAGATTCGTGATTCTACACAACTTGGTGCCAGATATCCTTAGTATTTTTATACATTATTCGTGTTGTGTCCCGTCGGACGCATATTGTAATAAAATTTGCGTCTGTCATTTATTTTTGCGTAAAAGACGCGTGTTTTACATGTCCCGTAAATCCCTGGAAAATGTCTACATTTTAATCCCTGGTGTACATCACTCTAAACTTTCATTGATTTTGAGTTAACATATGTATGTGTGTTTCTGAAAAAAACAAATTCTTCACAAAATAGTACATCAGTATTTAACATTGAACAAGTCACTCTACCTTGCAAATTACACTTTTTGTATGTCTTTACCAACTGTTCTTGAAAAATAAATATCTTTGTAAAATATAGACTACCCATCATTGTGAATTATGGTATATATTGTTTTAAATTACACGAGATTTGTCACATATTTTTGAACTACTTTACATATTTTTGTGCAACGTAATATCTAACATGAAATCGATTACCAGATACATGTAGGAGAAATATGCACACCTTTATAGTTCAAACAGGTGCAATAAACATCAAATATGTCAATGACTTCAGGTAGATTGCCAAGTTTTCAAATCTCTTAATTAACTAGAGAAATCAATATTGTCACCACATTGTTACATTTATAACAAGCCTCTTGCAAAATTTTTGCTGATTCTTCCACAGAAAAGGTTTATTTGGCAGTAAAAATGATGATTATAATTATCACAAAAATTGTTATTAAATGAAGTTTATCTATACATACATTCATGAAATAATCGGGCCATTTTAATAAAATTAATAGATTCTCATCCTAGCATTTGAAACTAAGGAAAGGCAGAAATTTAATGTTTTATTTCATATCAATCATAGTACACTAAAATTTAAGGAGCTGAAGAAATGTAGGAGGGAGGGATGATAAACTAGGATCTTTTTTTATTATGGCCAGCAATTTTCCTTCCATTTTCAAAGTGCCTGACCCCCAGTATATTTTGGTCCATCTTTTGACAAGGTAAAATTTCTTTATATCATTTGAAAGGTCTCCACATGCAAAATATGAAAGCCATATCACTTAACACACACAAATATAATCAATGTTAATGTTTTTTTTATTTTTTTTATTTTTTTTTTAAAGTCTATCTTTGGCCAAGGTCAAGGTCACAAAGTCAAAATTTTTTATAATATTTAAAGGAGTTTCCACAAGGGATACAAATGCAAAGATTCACGTTAGTATAAAAAGTGCCTGTTCAATGCAATCCCCAGTGTCCTTCAAATTAATTTTTAGCCCTCAAATAAACAAGAGTGCCAGCACAATTCAATCACCAGATAGCTACCCTTAATAAACAACAGAATCTTATTCCTTTAGATCCCTTGCATATATTTTAAGCCCTTAACAATGAAAGCTAACTCCTGAAACTCCTACAAATATTAACTTTAACCAAAATCAACAGCTGTTGCACCTGGCCTTACTGTGTTTTAATTCAAACCCTTTTCCTGTGATTCATGTACAGCTGTATATAAAACATCCAGGTGATGAAGACTGACCTTGAATACATGTAAAGTAATATCTATATGTAAAATCTATTCTTTTCCTTTTCACAAAGCTAGGATTTGCATATTTTGTCAAAATGAATGAACCATGTTTTTTTCCGATTTATTGAATCAATGTTGAATTTATTAAAGTGAAGATCCCAGACAAAATGAAAGATATTAGGATGTTCATTCCTATATATCAAGGTGAAGTGCCACAATAACAGAAAATTCTACTTTCATTTTATAATTATAGTATGCATTTAATGACAAACTGAATATGCATGACATTAATACAGTATTTTGACAAAAGTATAACAAAGTAACAAGATAATAGAAAACATTTTTAAAATCACAGGTTCAAGAAAAATGATTAAAAATTGTAATAAGTTGCAATTTTCATTTTGCTATATGGATAACAGGAAACACCTACAATGGCTGAAAATCATAATAACATGCCACAATCTGCCATGGAACTACACATGAAGAACATAAGACAAAAGACAAACATAGACAACTATAGGAACTCGGGACAGCCGGACTTGGTACCAGCACTAGCAAAAGGCAGCAGTAGGGTTGAGCCGGTTTATGGGTACCTGTAAACATTATCTGTCCTGTTTCCCTATAGTAAACATACGAATAAAACCTAATATAGGTAACTACTAACTCCATGACCACAATCTTGAAAGGACAGAAAAAAACAATGCATGATTTTGAAAGATGGGTCAAGGGATGCTCGCCGCTAAACTGCCTGCTAGCTCAAGGAACCTAGTCTGCTGTTTTAAAACACTGTCGCACTACAGCAGAAAAATCAAACTCAAAACTTCCCCAAGGGTTTGGTCAAGAATTATCATAAATTTCAGTAGACATTTCCGTTTATTGCCAAAATTAATATCAAATTGTCATAAATCTAACATACATGTACAAAAACAAAAAAAAATTTAGAAAACAGTTCAAATATAACAAAAGTTATGAGTCCCCTGTCCTCAATTCTAATGACCATTTAATAAAAGACCCTATCGCTTGTTACCTGCTTCAGTGTTGATGGGCGAAGCAAAAAAAAATTTTTTTTTTCATTTTCAGACTAAGTATTAAAATTTATAGCATCTTCAGATATAATTTTGTTAACATCTATAGCTAGTAGAACTTTTCTTACAATATAACAAAAAGATTGGCTCATCATTCCAAATATTGCATGTCTGGCATTAGTCATTTTTCTTGGTACCTTTTTCTATTAATAAATTATGATCACATATTCTTAATTTTACAATTTGCCTTCTTTTTTTAAAAAAATATGTGAATTTAATTAAATTTCCTTTTTCAAATTTTGTTTAAGAAATTTACATAAATAGTTTGCTAGTATTTTCAATATATTTTCATTGCAACTTATAATCTGACTTTCACTAATTCAAATTCTCAAAATTATCCAGTTCAAAGTTAATCACCAAGTATAACATCCTGAAAAGTCAAATATCCAATCTCACAAAATGTCTGTCCACCTTCACGCAATTATTGAGCAGTAGAGATAAAAGAAATAGTAATACAAATCGAAGTAAATCTTAATCCAATAAACATGTTCAATGGCTTCATAATACAATGTAACATTGTAAAATACTTAAATACTATACTACAGTAGGGGGAGGTAGACATAGTGAAGTGTCAATCTAAATACTAAAACACTAAAAAATGAACCCCTACCATGTTACTATCCATAACCTGTCTGTGAACAACAAAGAATATAAATTTGGCTAATGATACATCCTTTACAGAAAAATATGAACGATTTACCTCAATAATGGATCTGAAGTTGGGCCATCCCAAAAATTCCAAACTAGAATCATATGAGGAACAAATAAACATTAACAATAAAGAAATGATTAAAATGCAGAAAATACCAGTAATATGGCCAGATACTTCTAAACATCTTTTCAATTCCCTCGCGGATTGAGCAATCCATTTTATGGTAAGAATGTCTACAAAAATCTATATGCTGTATGGCAGAAAAATATTATTGATATTAGTTTGCATGTTTAGGAAGTCTAGACTATAAATAAATTTGAATGAATTATCTCCATAACAGGTCTGTGTCTAGAAACACTGCATGACCAAGGAACAAGCAATGTTATGTCATTAGTTTCAATAACCCATTGACATTTTCCCATTTCCTTTCTTCTTCATATTCATCAACATTTCTAGTCAAGATAAAGTTAACCAAATATCATATTATGTTCTACCCTTAATTTTTCTTTAAGTCATTGTAATTTGCAAAATATACTGTCCAATTAAACTCATACAATATTAACCCTTTTTTTAATATTTTACTGATATTGTAGAAAAAATGTACAAGACAGGAACTAATTCATTTTGAACCACTATCTTAATGGCATGTAATGGGCAGTAAGATAACAGGAAAAGATATACCACCCCCCCCCCAAAAAAAAAAAACAAAAACAAAAACAAAAATGTAAAACCACCACTTCTTTTGTTACATGTATCTGATTAAATTTTTAACATAATTACCAAATCAGCTTTTTTACAATTTTCATACCTTCATATTGTTTGGTGTATTTCTTCCATAACCAAAATTTAGGACCAAATCAGAGAAATATATTCTGTGTATATCAGCATTATGTACAACACCACAGATATCTTACAAAGTATGCAGTTGGCAAACAGCCCTCAAACACAATCTACATTTTTTCTCTCTCATTTTTGTTTTAGTTACTAAACAGTTAATTAATAATAATTCTTTTTTTCAAGTTCAAACTTTCTTTTGTCACCTAAAAAAATGAGTTATTTCCCCTTGAACAGTCTGTTGATGTCTCATCCTGATCAATACACAACATGGATTTCTTGTCTGCACGATTTTTGCTGACACAGCAAAATTATAATGCAGTAAATATGGTTTTATAGACAAAAGTGATTTTTTTTTATTAAATATTTAATCTCTTAATGTGTATTAATTGATGTATATTCAATGTTCAAGTTCATAATATGTGTTGAAATATTTATAGCATGTTGTGGTACCAAGTATCATCTGTAGTCATGGACTTTCCTTGAAATTGAATTGAAAAGGGGGAGGGGTGTCACTGGAAAGAGGATTTCAGATAACTGTAAGGGGACTTTTCGATATTTAATATTATATCAACACACTAAATATGAAATTGGTAATTATATATTTCATAATTTTACTGTGATATTGACTACTAAATATTTCATTCATGTAATGCATGTAATACATATACAATGTAATAAAATTTTGTTCAATTTTTGTTAATCCTACCTGTGGAAAAATACAACCAAAAATAAATCACTCTCAAAATATTCATTTTTTATGACATTCCAGTCATAGTTTTATTTCCAGGTGAAAATGAGTGCTAAATTATTGCACAAGTTATTACACAAGTATGTTGTCCTATATCTGGCACAACTATTGAACGGTGGAAGGCTCAAGGTTACCCATTCATTGTAAAGATGATCACATTAAATTTTATAATTACATGGGTTCCTCAGTTGGTTCCTTATTTTACCACTTATAATAAGGGGATTAAATATATTAAAAAATAGACATCCCCCAAACCATTATACTGTTACATAACATCAGCTCCAAAGACACATATTTTAACCTAACATCATGTTTCAGTAATAAGCTTTTTTTTGTTGTTGTTATTTCTGATTACACAAAAATGTTGATAATTATTAAAAATATAACATTCTACCTTTTACACCTAGCTGCCAAATTTAAACAATTTGCACATCCAATGATGCAATATTACCAAGCTTGACAAAGGACCGTTGTAGGGTCTTTTATTAACCCCAAACATAGATAATGTCCTACTGAGTACGTAGAAAGATTCATCCCATATGTTTAAAAAGGTTCATAAACTGTAACATCATGAACATATGTTGGTCACTGGCTTGTCCTTGTCTTCTTATATAAATTTTAGTTTCTTGATATTTGGGTTATTGGATGTGGTTCCCATTGATTTATTCACTTTTTACCTATTTGGGGCCATTTAGGGCTTGCTATATAGTGTGAGGTTCCTCACTGTGTTGAAGATCGTACGGTGATCCCTAGATACTTTGTTTTGGATCGTTTTAACCTGGATATGTGATGTTGTCTCCTTGACATTTACCCCATTTCCTTTCTTTTTCATATATGTAAATCTTTTGAAAATATTTTAAAAAAATATTATATATATACTGACCCCACCCACACATGAAGAGTTATATTTATTGACCCCGCCCACATATGAATGTAAAAGTTCATATTAAATTGTGAAAGATTGATTAGGCCAACATGAAAAAAATTGTTGTTTGAAGTTTATAGACCTACTCATGAAAAACCTACCTATACTAAAAAAAAATTATTGATATTTTTCAGAATTTTTTTCCTTAATTCTATTTTCAGCACATTTAAAAAAAAAAATACCATTTTGGAAATCTTTTAAGAAAAAATAATAATTCACCTACCTACCTAATTACATCCAAAACTGATAGTTGTACAGCAAACATAAATTTTGTTAAGGATGGCCTTATGATTGACTCAGATTTTGTCACAAGATTTATGTTTTCAGCTACAGAAAGTTGATATATTCTAATTATGGTGAGCTTTCTAATGGGTTTCATCAGTTCAGCAAATCTCTGAATAAGGCAACAGTTATTGAATTTTGTAATGATTATTCAAATCGTTAACTGTAGAGCCGAAATTCACAAAAATTCAAATTTAATATATTCTTATTGTTTTTGTGTTTTACATGTAAATAACATCAGGGATGATTTTAGCTCTTTTCAAATGGGTCCCCCATCCAACAAATTGGGAATTTCGCATCGCGACAACTGAAATTGGGAAAAATGAAAATATATCAAATACTGCAACATACGTTTGTATAAACCAAGAATATGTGTAAGTACTCACAACAAGAGTTTGAAGAATGAAAAGTATCATTACACCAAAGCCATTAAGAATAAATTTCATACATTTTTTCAAAAATTAAGACTTTATTTTATATAGTTTTTCAAATTACACCAGATTTGAATTTTATCAAGCTGATCATCAACGAAAGAAGTACTGCTCTTTTCCTTTATGAAAGCAAACCAACATTCTGTCAGAAATTCTTTGGTTGTCTGCATATAAAGATGACTTACACATTTCAATATTATCACCAAAATCAAATCCTTCATACCCAACTTAGTGATAAATATACCTTATTCCACGAAATTCCTATGCATTCATTCATTAATCATACAGCAGGTCATTTCCACATTTCGTTTTAACTAGTAGAAATGAGAGCACCCCATATAAAGTGCAGTTCCAAATTCTCATCCAGTTAAAAGTCCCAGTTTCAGAAACTCTGATTTCAAGTCATAACTATTCAATATTTATTTCAATGCAAACTATATCTTTGGCAGTGAGAGCATTTGCACGTTACCACGTAAAGGATGAAAGTCTCGAATTTTAGACACGACAATGAACGATAACAACACGATTTCAATTCACTTTACGCATTCTGAATTTCAAGATGTTCCCTTATGGACATTTGCGATCTCAGACATTTTGTTCATCTTCAGGGTGGTCGTAAATAGCGTAAATTGCATTATTTAGTTACTTCTGGTCGTTACTGTGATGTTTTGAGTAATTTCCGGTTCTGACAAAAGGCGACAAGGATCGGAACGAAAGATTCACCGGAGACGGAAATGAAAAAAATCCGGATTTTGTAAACATCTTTGCAGCGATCGGGAATTTTCTTGCTTGGGGATTGGGGCCGCCAAGTGGGGAATGGGGCCGCTGGGCGGCCCTAAATTATATAGTAGCGTCATCCCTGAACATAATTTTACTTATTACCTCTCATTTTTAAGCCAATATCAAATTTTCACTATAGCTAGAGTAACCAAATTTGTTAACTTTGGAGGTTAAGATTTACAATGGATTTTTACAGGGACCTAAGAGGTGACTTGATTACGTCATACATGAATCTTTTATTTCCCCAGCCAGATTTAAGAAAATTATTTTCCATATCCTTTGAAAGTAATTAGAGATTTTATTAACTATAAAGTTATTGAATTTTTTAACATTTACCAAATTCTTTAATGCTAACAAATTCAAGGGGTTTATATATCATTTGATAAGCAGAGGTCATTTCCAATAATTGTCTGGACCCAATCAACATTTTGGAAATATAATTATTGATTTTTCACATGTGATTTCTTAATTCTCTGGCACCCCCATATGCAGCCCAAGTTGTGATTTATGTCATATATATCCCTTTTTTCATGTAAATTGCTTTTCATAAACAATCTATTTTATATTCCATGGAGTAAAAATTCTTAATTAGAGAACAGATTTTCAAAATCAGCATAAAATATATGAGATATAACAAGTGTGGATCGTATTGCAAGGCAATACAGAAGTCCCCTACCGGTGGAATAATTCTTTGTTATACAAGCAAAAATAGTTAAAGAAGAAAAGTTTTTTGAGCCCAAGGCCCATAACTCCGTCAAAAATCAATGGACCCAACCCATACTCAAATTTGATCTGTAACCCATAGTGGTTCATTAACAGTGAAAAAAAAGTCTGGAAAACCTATATTTTACCAAAATTTTCTAAGTTCAAGGCCCATAACTCTGTCAAATATCAATGGAATGAAACCAAACTTACACTTTATCTGCAACTCATAGTTGTAGACACACATAGTAAATATTAGCTTCATATTTGGAATGGTTTAGAAAAAAAGTCCGGAAAACCCATATTTTACAAAAATTTTCTAGGTCAAAGGCCCATAACTCTGTCCAAAATCAATGAACCAGAACCAAACTCGAACTTGATCTGTAACTCATGGTGGTAGACTTACATTCCAAATATTAGATAAATATCTCTTAAAGTATGGGAAAAAAGTCCGGAAAACTGAGTGTGACGGACTGACGGATGGACTGACAGAATGACAGACTGACAGAGTGCAAACCTAAAGTCCCCTTCGGCAAAGCCGGTAGGGGACTAATAAAGAAATCAAATGTGACCGGTACTTAAAAACCTCAAGTCATTTTTTTTCTGTACTTTATTTTTAATTATTTATATTAGAAAGCTGCATTGTGTTGAGAAGGAATAATTGTTTGTTAAGTAACGAAGCTATATGAGTTTGCGGAAACTGTAGAAGTGAACAGTCCACTAGCCAGAGGCTAGTAAATTTCAGGAAGAGCTACTTATGATTCTGTACTCCAGTAGTCCTTTGGGCCAAATACAGAAAATACAGCTATATTAAAATGACTTCAGGACTATTGAAGTCTTGTAGTCTTTTTGTCTACCAAGATGATAAATTTACCCCTGTAAGCTCTGATCCAATATTAACCCCTCCCCTAACTATTTATATCTCAATAATTCAAACATTTTTCTTCCCCCTTTTAATCCCACTGAATTAAAACAACAATTCATCTGTAAACTGCTGCATGACCATGACTATTGCAATTCTGACATTCAGTTTTAATTATAAATAAATCTAAGTAGCATCTGAACCTTAGACTAATCCATCTACTTATCTATTAAGTTATTTAACCTGCTGACAGTCTAGACCCTCTGGTATTTCAATGACTGTCTAGACCCTCATATATTTTAATAGATGATTAAACAGCTAGGTATACTGAACATAAAATTTCAAGCCACAATAAGTACCTCATTTAAACCGTGAAAACAGGTAAAACTTTTAACTAGACTTTTCTTATCGAGTATTTAATTAGTCTTACATCTACTAGTATCACAAGATAAAAAAATAGGCAATCAACAACTACATAGTTTGCCTTGTCATGGCACTTATGGCTACACATGTGGGAGCAGGCACATACAAGGTAAGACAATCATGCCATGTCCATTCACTGAGACATGAACTCAAGATTAATGATGATGTGGAAAAAATATAGGTCAAAGTTACCCAATTTTACCTGCATACTGACTAAACAATCAATGTATTTACACAAGATAGTTAAATGTTCCTCAGTATATGCAGTAACAGAGTTATGACTTTGACAAATGTGAGTTGATCTTATGCAAAAAATAGGTGCAGTAATTACCTCATTCTGCTTTGACAAAGATACAAAGTAAGATAATCATTCTATGAACAGAAAACTGACCAATCAATGAATGTCAGTCAATCATGGCAACCTCAATTTGACTGGATGCTAACTACCAAAAGTAACCTCATTTTGAAAAGATGCAAACCTACCACCTAAGCAACCTCATTTTACCTGGATGCTGACCCACCACCAAAGTAACCTTATTTTGACTGGATGTTGACCTACCACCAAAGTAACCTCATTTATGCCTGGATGCTGACATACCACCAACTTAAACTTGTTTTGACTGGATGCTGACCTACCACCAAAGCAGCATGTCCAAGCTGCTTTTTGCAGTTGGGGGTACATGTCAGGCTTCTAAGTAGACTTTGATTCAAGATAGCCAGTTGGCGATCGTTGTCAATAAAATGATCGCCAACAGATATTTTGGTCGCCAGAGATATTTTCGGTGCAAGTAAATATTAGAAATTTATGTCCAATTAGCAATATTTCAGCTCTATCACTCTGAGAACAAATCAATCAATGTTTAAAAATTGTGAGCATAAAAAAAGAGAATTATAAATGTGGAAGAAAGAACCAAGGCAAGGAGTTTTTGATTGCCACTGGAAGAATGGGAGAAATTAGTAGAGACAGGAAATTTAGCCTTCTTGTTTCTCCTTAGGAAAGTAGAGATAGACAGATTGAATGGTTAGAGATTAACATCCATTGAGCAATATTTCAGCTTTTTCAGGAATAAAATCATACAAGTTGTAAGTAAAAGAAGAAAAAAATAAAAGGTGGAAGGGGCAACTAACAAGTTTTGATCACCAGTGGCAAAGAGCAGGAATTAGTAGGGGCAGGAAAATTAGTATAATGCCTCTCGCCAAAAGCTTTACCTGTTGAGAAATCATCTAGACTAGTTCCTTAATTGAGACGCTTTACATTCTTCTTTGACATCAACTAAACACCGAAAGGATATGAAAGAGTATAAATCAATACCGAAAACAGTATGAATATGATTTATTTCGGTTGCCAAAAGGTAAAGACATGGTGGCCCTAAAGGCCAATAGTTTTTATTTTTAGTCGCCAATCAGTAATTTTCGTTGCCTAGGCGACCATTTCAGTCAACTAAATAGAGCCCTGCATGTACCCTTTGAATTTAAATTTGGGGATACAAGGTGTTTTTTGAGGGTACATGTAGGAAAAATGAAAGGATATGGAGTGAATGTACATGCGACAAAAATATGCATACCAGTATTTTTTATTCGCTATTCAAGACAGCTTTGCAAGGAACCTATCAAGCTAAGTTGCATGACATATGCCGACAACTATTTTCCTATCACTTTTGATTTGACCAATACATTTCGATCTGAAAACTATAATGTTCAATGATTAATTTTTTCAAATGTACGTGCATGCACGTTTTGATTTGTGAAATTGTAGGTGCATGTTTTTTAATGTATGTGAATTATGTACTGCAGTACCTGAATGGGCATGCTGCAAAGTAACCTCATTTTGACTGGATGATGATGACCAACAGCCAAAGCAACCTCATTTTGACTGATAACTAAATACCGAAGTCACAGTGAATTTACTTTCTGCATATGCGCATTTCGACAAGTTATGTCTCATCAGTGCAGATAAAATCTAAACGTTTGGAAGACCATAAACTCAAAAGATGTTTAAAAACTGATAGAGAACAAATAACCAAAGTGATCTAAAT
>MJUU01001397.1:94094-108574 GCA_002080025.1 Modiolus philippinarum
TGACCTACCACCTATAAATGAAATAAAAGGGACAACAGGAAACACCTACAATGGCTGAAAATTATAATTACATGCCACAATCTGCTAACAAGTAGGGAAATAATACACAGGAAAAACACAAATAAGACAAAAGACAAACGTAAACAACTGTAGGGACTCGGGACAGCCGGACTTGGTACCGGCACTAGCAAAAGCCAGCGGTAGGGTTAAACCAGTTAATGGGTACCCAGACCTCCCCTTTATCTGTCCCGTTTCCCTATAGTATAGTAAACATACGAATAAAACCCAATACAGGTAGACTACTAACTCCATGACCACAATCTTGAAAGGAGAGAATATGACATTACACAATTTTGAAAGAAGGGTCAAGGGGTGCTCGCCACTAATCTGCCGGCTAGCTAAAGGAGCCTAGTCTGCTGGTAGAACACTGTCGCACTACGGAAGAAAAATCAAACTCAAAACTTCCCGCAGGATTTAGTCACGAATCATCATATATTTCAGTAGACATCGGCAGTATGAGTGAGAGGCCAGTATATATGTAAAATTTTCAGGTCACTAGATCTCAAAGCTAATTTAACGGATGCAAGCAGAGTATCTTGTCAATATCCCCTATTACGCAAAGAGTGTAAGTTACGTCCCAGCTTTTCTGGATTTTTAATTAGTTTCTGGCATTTTTTAACAACATTACCATAATAACGGGGATTAGAAATGCCCTTAGTAATAAGCTGTTTGCGAGTAACACCATATATAGATATTAAATATTCATATCTGTTATAAAACTTCGTAAAGGTATTCAATAATTTATGAAATCTGTAACCTTGTTGTAAAAGTTTTGCTGTGATAGTAGATATAACCTTATTTTGACTGGATCATGACCTACCATTTTTAGTAACCTCATTTTGACTGGATGATGACCTTCCACCAAAATAGCCTCATTTTGACTGGATGCTGACCTACCACCAAAGTAACCTCATTTTGACTGGATCATGACCTACCACCTAAGTCACCTCAATTTGACTGAATGTTGACCTACCATAAAAGTAACCTCAATTTGACTTGATGTTGACCTACCATCAAAGTAACATCATTTTGACTGGATGTTTACCTCCTGCCAAAGTAACCTCATTCTGACTGAATGCTGACCTACAACCAAAGTTACCTCAATTTGACTGAATGTTGACCTACCATCAAAGTAACATCACATTTTGACTGGATGTTTACCTGTCACCAAAGTAACCTCATTTTGACTGGATGCTGACCTACTACCCAAATAACCACATTTTGACTGGATGCTGACCTACCACCAAAGTAACCTCATTTTGACTGGATGTTGACCTACCACCAAAGTAACCTCATTTTGACTGGATACTGAGCTACCACCAAAGTAATCTTATTTTGACTGGATGTTGACCTACCACCAATGTAACCACATTTTGACTGGATGCTGACCTATCACCAAAGTAACCTCATTTTTGCCTGGATGCTGACCTACCACCAAAGTAACCTCATTTTTGCCTGGATGCTGACCTACCACCAAAGTAACCTTATTTTGACTGAATGCTGACCTACCATCAAAAATGCATGCACATGCAAGTGTACAGTTACTGAGATACTACCTCAAACAACCTTGAATGCAAGTCCATCATGCAGAAAATATAGGTCAAAATGACCTAATTGCCTTGATTTGGACTAGCCACCAAAGATGAATGTACATGCAAGGATAGATGATGCAGTAATGTGGGTTTATGTTGAATGCTGGCTGCACATGTAGTACTTTTAATGTTTTTTATACTTATGACAGGGTTTCTATTTTTCTTTCAACATGTCATCAGAGAATCAGAGGGATAAAATTTACCTTGATTAACCTTACAAACCTCATCAAATTACCATTGCAAGTTGAATGCATAACTTTATTTGTTGTTTAACTCAAATAATTCATGTGAAGACCAAAATGCATCTTAATCTTCAAGATAAGTACAGGGACTTGACAGTGACTGTGTTAAATACTCTAAATGCTATATGTCATGTATCCATACCTCAACATTGTTGGTTAATGGGGTACTAAATATTCTAGATTTTTTTACACTTACTGTCAAAGATTCTCTTTTCCTTCCACTTGTTATGAATGAAAACCCCTGTGTTTCTATAGCAACACCTGTTTTCTGCACATGCTCCTCAACATACCTGAAAAAGATCATAGTTGTCATCATTGGTGAAACTACATAACTATCAAAATCCCATAGTTGTCATCATTAGTGAAACTACATAACTACCAAAATCCCATAGTTGTCATCATTAGTGAAACTACATAACTACCAAAATCCTGAAATAAGGACAACTTCAGTTTAAGAAAAGCAAGGAATATTTTAAGAGACGATAAAGGGCTAAGCTGAGAGAAGCATGATACTACCATAGCATGTCAACCACTGAAATTTGAACAAGTGTACATAATTCAAACTTGACACAGTAAATTGACAGAAAAATAAGATGGACAAAAAAAAGAACAGTTATTTTCTGGACAAAAATTATGGAATATGAAAAGTAAGATAATATCATATATTGGTAAGGTGAGCTGCACAAGTAGAATGTAGGACTACTAGAATTCGTAACTTTGGTAGTCACTTTGGCTAGCAAAATTTGGAAATTTTCTAAAAATCACTGCAGGTGAATCCAGGCATCTTGTAGCACTTTTGTCTACAGCAGGGTATGATTGAAGCACTCTCCAGCTTGCCCATGGCAAGTAAAATCCGTGCAAGGCAAGTTGAAATTTGATGCTGATTAATGTCCGCTTGGCAAGTTGAAATTTTCTTCACCTCTGAATATGGAAGGGCAAGTTGATTTTAGGAAGGGCAAGTTATATTTATTGGTTACTTGTCTGATTGGCAAGTTGACAACTTATTTCTAAATCAACCCCTTCTACAGACAACAGAGAACTAAATTTAGTGTCAAATTAACACTTGTGAATACAAAATCTGTAAATTTAGCAAGTAATGGGTGTGACAATGGATGGATTTAAGGGCCCAACTACATGACTGATTATTGTTCCTGTCAACTCTAAGTCAGGCTGTTGCCTATTCACTCCTTAATACAGTACAATGAAAGTTTACATGAATTCATTAAAAATGCAGACGACTTATTGTGTGTGGAAAACACAAGAAAGTTTGGTTGTAGCAATAAGAGACAAGATGTTTCCATGTTATCCGTTATGCTTTAATCAATTTACACTTACAATTTAGTTACCATAAGGGTAACAATCAAGACATACTAGTATCTACCAACCTGAGTGTCCTCTGTAAAATTTGACTGTGTAGACATATCTACCAACTGCTGTCAAATTTGAGTGTGTATACATATTTACCAACCTTGGTAAAATTTGACAGTATTAGTGTAGGATAAGGATGGGAATCTGTTGTTTGGTATTGATTTTGTTCATTTATAGGACTGCATATTTTCGTATGTAAAATAATTAATACACAAACAACTTATAGTAAGCCTTTTTATCAATACATTGCATGCATGAAGTCTTATAATGAAAATACTTTCCCTTAGAAATACAGGGTGGGGAGTTATAAAACAATAGTTAGGATATTTGTCCATTCATAACGGACATTACAATGTCTAAAATGTAATCAATACCAGCTGTTCTATCCAACCTTCAATTCAAGGTAACCACCTTCTGATTCATACTTGCCAACCTCTTTTGGTCAAAAATAGCAAGTTCTTAAGTTTAGATAATAATAGCATGGCACTTTTTAACTGTCTAAAAATGTAAAGGCACAGAAACAGAAACTATCAAAACTGAGATAGTGAGAGACTGACCAGTATCATTATCCATCTAAATGTAGCAGCACCTCCATCATAAGATTTTTGGGGGGAAAGGAAAATATTATCTGATACAGCTAAAATAATACATGAATCTACATTTCAGATCATGAGATAATAATAAATTGAATGATTAAAACTGAGATTTGTTGCCATTGAATATTTGATAAAACTCAAAATCAGTAGGAAACATACAAAAATCCTATGAATTCAGTTTGTGTAAACAAGTCTTCCTTTCATAACCTGGAGTCTCCCTATCTTTACACTGAGGGAGACTTAAGTCCATGAGCATTGTACATCCCAGTCATACAAGCAACATTTAAGATAGTTGTGATATATTATGCTACTGCTGTTACAAGAGTTATCAGGGAGTTCATGGATCTTATTACTATATACATGTATTCCGGGATGAACCTCAGTCGCAATGGCAAAAAGGCTTCTTTGTCCAAATCTCTGCAAATCCAATTCCCAACTGTAAAGCCAAGGTAGAGTTTCGTTTTATTGCTCATCTCTTATGTATATGGAATATACGTGTAGGACATTTTGTTTTTGATATGCACTTTATCACAGCCAGTATCAAGTGAGCCCGTTACGGCATGCTTGATGCGTCACATAGTGAAAAAGACCATGTCAAAAACAAAATTTCCTATATTTCTTTTATCTGTATTTCACAAAATGATAAATTTCATAAACTAAAATGAACAAAATTTTCTATTTTAGCACAGTTAGTCTAATGATTATTGCAATAATTTATATGTATTCTTCATTCAACGTATTACACATGAATACGATCAATAGCACCAAACAATGACGTCATCATGGCAACCCACACATGACACCTTCACAGTGACCTGATTATTTCGTGACAATGTCCAGTTCAATGATTCTGAGATTATCATAGTCCGTGGATCAAATGAAATTTATACAAATTACCAATTAATTGAATACATTAGTTCAAAGTTAAATTTATGTTGGACTTGTTTTCCCACTTTAAATTATTTATACCCACTAACTATCTAATTAGATTGTGAACAGGGCCCCTAAATATTGTAAATAGGCACAGGGTTAGGGTTAGGGTTAGGTGTTGTAAATAGAACCGATTCAATAAATCTGTCCCCACCGTCAGATTGCATTTTTTTTTTGTGACATGTATATTTTTTTTGTCAACTTCTGTGTTAAAGAAAACACAATGTCATAAAATGTGAAAGGAAACAGACAAATATTGTGTACATTCATTATGTTCATACACAATGTAGCTTTTTGTCATCTTTTTACAAAGGAACTGCCAGTTATTGATATAAAATCGATCAATCAGTTACAACATCACTGCATTTGATTGGTCAAGAAGTTTGGGTAGGACACATTTATTGAATTGACCCTAAATTGATATCTTAACCACTGCCAAAAAATTGGTAGGAAATACACAGGGGTTTATCTGAGTAATCATTTCTTGATAAAAATTAAGGGGCAAAATATACAAAATGTATACATAGTCCAGGGATGCAAAATTACCAGGGGCCCAGTAGCCCAAGGCCCCTAAAATTTGACCTGGGCTACTAAAATTTTTAAACCACTAGAAAAAAGAAGGGAAACGGGGGAATGTGTCAAAGAGACAACGACCCAAAGGGGAGTAATAACAACTCAAAGCCACCATAAGATCTTCAATGAACGGTGAGAAAACCCCACACCCAACATTAGTCCAGGTTGCTACTGAAATATCCTGAAGTTCCAGTTGACAATATAGCATGCACTGGGCTACTGAAATATTGGCTGGGCTACTAGGGCCCAGTTGGCCACCTTGCCAATATTGCGAAATGTTCATCCCTGTAGTTTAAGGAATTCTGCATGATTTTGACATAATTTTAATTCTGAAAGTCTCCTTTTTCAAAACAGAAACCATGCGTAACCAGCCTAGAATTCAATATTCATATATCAGTCTTTGCAAAATACATTTGAAAATTTGCATTGGTGGACATTCGGGCTAGTAGTCTTTTATGGCCTATCAGACCAACCAAAAGTTCATGACCAAAAGTTTCCACACATTTCGCATCAGAGATTACTGGAAAATCATCATGTTTTTCCCGATATCGGTTTAAATACTTATCACTTCCTGTTTGGAATGGTTTTTGGTCTAAGCAGTAGTCATTTTCACCTTAATTATATCAAGTTACAAATATTTTTGCGAAAACAAAATAAAGTCTCAAATCTACCAGATGATTGTCATTTTTTTGCAGCCTGAAATATCATTTCCAGTGGTTTAGCCCAAGAACAATGCAGGACATTCGGACCGACACTTTAAAATTTTTTACCGGTCCCTCTGCCAAAATGTTGGTTTTGTCCGTCAGACGAATGCATTTCGTAAAGACTGATATATTAATTGTATGAATATGCTATATATATATGACTGCCATGCTTACATTAGCATGCCTTTGGAAGTGGGCTGGGTGTTGTTTCAAATTTTCTAATTTGCCCTTGCTGTGATTTTAGGTAAAATAGCACAGTGTAATTACTTCTTGATTTTTATATTGAATTTATACAAAAAAAAAAAAACAACATCATAAAATATTTTTTTAGAAAAGAATAAAATGAGCTGTGCTAGATTGTCAAATTACCTTTTAGCTGTTTTTTTTTTAAATCTAATTACAAAATCACCAGAATTTCTTGGAAATAACAATCTGAAATAGATGCAGTGCCGAGACATGCTATTGATTTTCTTACCAGACTCAATAACATTCGACTGTCTGCCTTGCTGACAAGTCAAGAAAACCACAGTCGGTAAAAACACTATACATATAACGAGTTATTATGTAAAAAAAAAATAAATAAATAGCTATTCCCCTTAAAGGTAATAAATAATGTTCTTAAATTTATCAATACTGGGTGTCAAAAATGTCTGACTGGGATGATCAATACTTAATGTTTTCATATAAATAGCTCTCTGTTGTCTCTGGTTTACACTTCAGTAATATATATAGTGTAATTATGTGTTTATAATTATCAGATCAGAAAGCCCACATCAATATGAAAAACATATTTCAAATGCGACAGTATGAAAAGGCACATTTTTTGCAATATCTTTATATCATGTTTATTTAACATTTTTTTTCTTCAAAATCATGACAAAAACAAATCCAAGATTCTAGGAGGTCAATCATGCATAATATTTAGCTAAAATTTGCAAAGAGTTTAAATTAACTGTAAATATAGTTATGATATGCAAGGTTAAATTATCCTACCATCTATAGTGACTGAGATATGAACTTTTTTTTTATCAATCAAGCAGAAAATATCTATAGGTCAGTGACCTTATTTTGCCCTGATGCTGACTACAAATGTACCATCAGAGATGCATGCACATGCAGACCTGCCTACATCTCTTGGTCAAAAATAGTAAGAATTAAGTTTGAAATGAAATTAAGCATGTATAGTGAGGCATTTTTTATTGCCATATTTCCGGTATTTAGTCATACTGCTGAAACAGCAGGGATTAAGATTATCGGTCGCCAAGTTGCAAATGTGACCAAAATTTATTGTGGGCGACTTTTGTTTTATGTCCCTGTCGCCCAAAAATAAATCATGTTCAAATCCCGTCTTTTTTATGAGATGCGCTATATATAACTGATTTTTCCCAGAATATCTAAAAATATAATTTATGGTGTGTAATTCCTGGAGTTTTTCATAGTCCTCAAGTAATAAAATCTGATAACTTTCGAACAACGAGTCAGGAAGTCAACAAGAGCTGTCCCCGAATGGCACCCAAATATACCCCCCCGCTCATTGAACCCTGAATCGATATGGTAAGTGCAAATTTAAGTTGGTGTAACACAATACAGGTTTGTTACAACTTTAAGTGCTTTAAGAGGAATTGCACTCAAGAGGTAACCCATACATAGGGACTATGAAAAGTCAAAAGTCAAATTACCTCCCCTTCCTGGTTTCCGACAATAATTATATTCCTTCATGCGCATCTCTAGATTAACGAAATGAATTAACAAATGAGCTATGTTGGCTTGCCAAACCTGTAAAATCTGCAGGGCTTTTTCTACCTTTATTAAAATAAGACCCCAACCCCTGCAATTGGGAAAAATGCATCGGCGACATCCAATTTGGGAATTTTTTAAAAAGATCTCTATTGTATACATTTATTGCTTATTGAATGTGGTTTGTTTCCATTGATTTATTCACTTTTTTTACCTTTTAGGGGTCATTTAGGGCTTGCTATATGGTGTGAGGTTCCTCACTGTGTTGAAGACCGTACGGTGACCCTAGATGTTTTGTTTTAGGTCGTTTTAACCTGGATATGGGATGTTGTCTCCTTGACATTTACCCCATTTCCTTTCTTTTTCATATTTACTCCATATCGCTGAAAAGACCTTCATAGAATCATTATATTTTGTTTAACATGTTTAAAGAACACAAATCCTCCTCTTCTGTCTGCTTTTTTGATTAATAATAAATAATAAAGAAACCTCAGCATTACATGAGGATAGCTTTGATCAACTCCCTGAAAGTTTTTCTCAAAAACCCCGGTTTTGTGCGAGTTCCCACTCCTTACGCTTAGGTTTTATGCTTCCATGTTGGTTCTTATTTCTTTGTTGTAGCTTTGTCCAGTTATGTTTGTATGTGTTGCCTGCATATATTCTTTTCCATTTGTATTCGGTTGTCAAAGAATTGAAGGAAAATTTCCAGGCTTTGATTATGGAACAATAACTAGTTGAGATGACAACTGGTGCATTAATGTTGGGCCACTTAGGGAGATTACATACATCAGACCACGAATAAACCTTTCAGTATACCATCGTCGGAAGAGACAGCTATCGTTATGTTCTCACATTTCACGTGATATTACTTCGAAACATTTCATTGTTCATTATATTTAAACCAAATTGCTCCAGTCTAGAGTTTTGCAGTAAACTTTGACAGTTCATCGATTGATGCAACATTCTGGACATGGATAAACATCTAGTTTACTTTCCTTTATAAAGCCAAAGAAGTACCGCAAAGAAAAAACCGTAAACCCTCAAATTGCGTTGTAAAAATGAATGTTAAGTACATTTCACTTCACTAAGGATTTAATTGAGAATTAGCGTTGGAGAAATTTTCTAGCTATTCTGAGACAACTTTCTACTGTCAGATTACAAATTTAAACGTGTTATTTTTGCTTGACTCCATTTGGAATTTCTACAAATTTTTGGGGAAAAAATAGGTATTTTCACGTTGGGAATGGGACTGTTAATCGGACGTAAAACAAAGGTTAAAAAAACCCTTATCTGTAAAAACAAAATTTTAAGTTTTCTGTGCATGACCAGATGTGATGAACAACATACTGAAATTGAATGGAATGTTTGGTTGGAATCTGACATACATTTTTGAAGGAGTGACAGATTTACAAACAAATTATCAATTGAGCTATTTCAGCTCAGTGAACCTCTAAAATTTGCAATATATATAAGTATCAGATGCACAATTATATCAGGTTAATAACATATCCAGGAAGTTTGGTTGGAATATGACTTGTAGCTTAAATTGAAGGAATTCCAGATTAATAAACCAAATCAACAAATGAGCAATTTTGGCTTAGTGAGCCTCTAAAATCTATAAATTCAAAATTTCATATATAAGATGCACAATTAGATAAGATGAACAACATATATTGCAAGTTTGGGTGAAATCTGACTATATTTATGATGGAGTGGTGGTTTTAAACAGGGTGAACCTCTTAAATCTGTGAAACCAAAATTCTAAGTATCAGGTGCACAACTACAACAGGTGAACATCATATCCTGAAAGTTTGGTTGGAATCAGACCAGCTGTTTTGGAGGAGTTGCGAATACAAAAACCATCAGACGACCCAGTACGACGACGTAAGACGATGGATAGTAATCCATGTGTAGACTCTGCTGACAGCAGGTGACACAAAAATGACCTAACTTTGCCTGGATGCTGACCTACCATCAGAGCTGAATGAATTTATATGCAAGGTTACATGATCCTAACATGAATAGTGACTAAGATCTAAAGTTATTGGTTAACATGAATGCAAATCAATCAAGCATAAAATGTAGGTCAAAGTGACCTTATTTTGCCTGGATGCTTCTACTATCACAGATGCATGCATATATGTGCAAGGTAATATGATCCTACTATGAACACTACATGTAAGATATGAACTTGGGCCAAAATAAAAATATTGTTTGTTTCCCCTCGCCCGACCGCCTGAAAGAAAACCCAGCCGAACCGAAAGTTTTTATCCCGTTTTCTTGGCAATGCTTTTTCTTATTTCCGGAAAAATTTTGGGTTGTGCCCGGCTCCAGTCAGCATTTGTCTAAGACCGAAAGTTCATCAAAATTGATGAAAATTTTCAATTCCGAATCAAAAAAAAACTCTGCTATATTAAAATGTTGTCTACAAGAGGCATATAGGGAACTTGCAGCGACAGAACATTCCTCTTGTGTTCATCTGCAGTTTCAAACTGTGGCATGGAAACTCAAACTTTGTGTGAAAAAGATAGTACGAGTATAAACACGAACGAGGCGTAGAACAACGTTCTCCGTGTCATTTTACATAGGGGAAATTTTTCGTTTAACAAAACAATTTGCGTGGCTATCAGTATGTCTACCAAATAAATGGGAACCACACATTGCAGAATAAATAGAAATTGTTTAGAAACATCTGTTACAACGTTCACTCTTAGATAGCTAGGTTGTATGACCAATCCAGACAAAAGGTCACTTCATCCTGATCCTATGGCCTCAATTGCACCACTGATCCTCTTTGTATTAAACATATATCTTTCTTTGTACTGTATCTCATGGTGTATATCTCCTTTTGTGCTTTGCGGGTTACATGCATTAGGACTGGGATAGGTTGATTGGGTCTGGTGAGCCGAGGTCGAATCTACCAGTGTCTTGTATGTATTCTGCCACTGCCTGTATCACTGATCTATGCTCTTCTGTCTTGATATTCCCGACCTGTTAGCAGTATGTTTATGTCCATTAATGTTCCTGCATATTGTTTGATCTTGTTTGTGAGTTGGTTTCTTTCAGTTTCATATTGAAGGCAGTGTAACAGGAAATGCTCTGTTGTTTCATCTATCCCACAGTTACATTTAGGTGATGGTACTTTTCCTATTTGGTGGCCATACTTATTCAGCTGTGGGTAATATCCAGTTCTTAATTGGATCAAGATAGTTGCTATCTGTTTGGTTGGGAAGTCAAGCATGCTGTTTTTCCCTACTGTTGATTTTAGCATAAATACATGTAGGTGTCTTCCAGTCTCTGAAATTGTCCATCTTCTTTGCCATTTTTCAATGACTGATTTAATAGCTGCTAACTTGACATCTAATGTTGTGATTGTCTTGCTCATATTTACCATTCCTTCTGCTTCTTTTGACAATCTGTCTGCTATTTCATTTTGAACAAGAAATATTGCTCTTTTGCCCAATTTTAAGGACAGCTTCCTTAATTAATATATTGGATGACTTCACTGTAGTTTGTAGAATTCCAGTTGAGGTTGAGTATTCCTACCGCTGTCTGACTGCACGAAAAGATATTAAGGTGTGTTATGGTCTCAGAAGTAATATGGATAATTATGTATTCCACTGTTATTAAGATGGCAACTAATTCTCCCAGTAGAATAGACCCTCTATAGGATACTGGTCTTTTGAGTGTGACTGAACCTGCTCCACAAGGGCCTAGATTACCTCTGCATCATCCACCAGTGAAGGCTATAGGCATGGCGGATGTTATTGGTAATGTTGCTATTAAGCCTTCGATAACCTCCTTACTTTCTTTGATCTGTTCATTTGTTCTATTTTTAGAGCTACATAGACGACTCCAGTACTGTGGGGAACTTTTGACCATCTGGCTACCTCCTACTATGTATGTAAATTCTGGTTCAATCATACATATGTCGACTGTGTTAGTTTGTTGCATATTTTTGGCTTGGTTGATGGCTTTGCCTAGGGGCGACTCATATCTGTCATATCCGTCTCCATTCTTGTTTCTTTCTAGTTGTTGTTTTACAGGTTCTTTAATGGCTTTTGTTTATATTTTTGCCAGTTCTCTTGTTCTGCTCCTGAAAATCTGCCCTTACAGTCATTATGAATTCCTACAATGCTAGAAAAATCCTTAAACCGAAGGATAAAACGACAGCCAACTTTACAGGACATTTAAACAATAACTCTCAACAAGGGGATTAGTTCACTTGGGATGGGAAACCTTCTCCCATCTTCTCTTTATTTTATTTTTGAAGTACTTATCATTCCTTGGCGAGAGGTTGGATTTGAAGTGTGAAAATAAAGGGGAACTCCTGCTCTATTGTTTTTGATCAATGAAGAATTTGATGTTCGTTTTTATCTGTCCTAGGTATGGAAGATTTGAGGAGCTTCTTAATAGTAGGAACATTGCTAAAAAAATTTTGTAGGAAAGAAAGCATATTTTGATTTTGTTTCTTGGCCTTCGATGAAAGGTTCATCGGTGAAAAGGAAGAACTCCTAGCTATATAGGCCTGTTCAATTAAATTTCATAAAAAAGATCANAAAACAAGAATTATTCTTTTAGTGTGGAAGAAAGAACACAAAAGTCTATCGTCCAAACTAGAAAACCAATTGGATGCTCCCTAATTGGCGACAAATTTTTGTAATTGGCGACAAAAAATACAAGTTGGCGATATTTCTGGCGACAGATATTCAGAAGCCAGAGCCATCCCTGGATCATAAAACATTTCATTATTTCAGACTGTGACTAAAAATATGGTTTTCTAAGCAACTACTTACAGATCAGATGGTCTTGATATTTGGGTCGTATAAAGGGTTCTTAATGGCAAATCTTTATTGGGATTATGATAATATGTCCGTCTCCCAATTTACTAGTACATGTACATGTCCTGGTTAAAAGCTTTTCAGGCAGTGTCTGGCTTGAATAAAATTTGTATGACTTAACAGCTAAAGTACATGTATTGGGTCTTTTAGAAGGCTATGGTAATTAACAGTGATGCCAGGAAAAAAAAAACTTTTTACCTACCTACCTACCCACCTGTGAAAATCAGGGTCGGGAGAGGGGAAACAAACATATTTCTAAATGTGGCCTTGGATGTAAATTTGAATGGAAACCAATCTAGCTGAAGATGCAAATGCATTCAAAGTTTGATGACCCTACCATGAATATTTGCAGAGAGACACCCACCCAAATGTGGAAACAGATGCTGGGGATACTCCATTAGTCCCCCTCAACTTAGTTGAGGCGAAATAAAAATGTTGCCTTATCTCATTGTCAAATGGAACGACTGTGAACTGTTTGATTACATTTTCACAGAATGCCATAAAATGTTGAGGGTCAGAGTGAAAAGATATGCATAACAGGAAACAAGTTTATATTTTCATTTGACCTAAAAACAGTAAAAGATAACTAGAGGATGACATGCCCCAGGGCAGGGTTGATTCAAATTGGGATTTTTTAGTAATATTTGTGTCTGTAAGACACATGATGCCTCCGCTAAACACATGTTATTAACTATGTACCCTCTATTACTAAATCACCAACAAATTTAAAGTTGAACAATGTATATTTTTGAAAAAAAAATGAACCGCAATCAAAATACATACCACATGCACTTCTTCAATATAGGTACAAATGAACTGCAAAATAAAAGCTTCCTAGCATCAAAACTCTAGGAGGAGTTGAGCGGACAATCTGTGTACCCTCTACTAATAATTCACCCAATAAATGACTAAGTTCAACAATGAGGTTTTTTTTCCCAAAAATGCATCAAAATCAAAATCCTTCCAACATGCACATCTTCAATATAAGTACAAATTATCTGCAAAATAAAAACTTCCTAGCATAAAAACTGTAGGAGGAGTTGGGCAGACAAACTATGTACCCTCTAATACTAAATCACCAAAAAATGACAAAGATTTTAACAACAAAATGTGTTTTGTGAAACACTTATGCCCCCAGGTAGCAGTAAAGAAGAAACATTTAGCAACTTTGAACAATGAATGTCCTTCTGAAAAAATAATTTGTAGAAATAAATTCTGGTATCAACAGAAAAGTTTAATCACATCAAATGATGATTGCAATAGGATGCAAACACAGAAGTCACCCAAATGAACCCTTCCAATCATTATCCAAGCATTATTAAGAAAACAATTTTCATCCCCCCTTTTTGGAACATTTATAGCCAACTCATTGTGCTCTGTTTATCAGTGTTATCAGTACTTTGTTTACACCAGGGATCATCAATACTGGTTCCCCAAAAGTGGAGGAACACACAGAAGAGAAGAAATGAAATAGGATATTTTTAGTAACATCCCTCATCATTGATATATATAACATGTATAATGCATATATAAATACCTGTAAAACTAAAGTGAATAAATGAAGAAAATATGCTGAATGATTTAAAAAATCTTTTTTACAAAAAAAAAATTCTATAGATATCAAGAAACATTTCATCATAAATGAGTTTAAGTTCTATATATATATAAAATAAAACAAAATATTATTTCGTTTTCTGGTGAAATTTTACCAGACAGTCACATGCCAAGGTCAAGGTCACAAGGTCAAATATTTTGGTACCAACTGAAAGGTCTCCACAAGGAATACACATGCAAAGTATGAAAGAACTATCACTTACCATTCAAAAGATATGCTCAA
>MJUU01001397.1:123775-153333 GCA_002080025.1 Modiolus philippinarum
TTTTTTGTGGCGAATGAAACTTCAGTGTGGCTAATTATAATTTGCACCAATTAGCCACTTTGGCTAAAGGAAATTTTGGCCTACCGCTAACACAGCAAAGCTCAATGTTGAAGGCCTCATGCCAGTCATGGTGACTTCAAGATGAAGAACAACAATAAAAGCATTGTTCCTTTGCATGTTTTTTACCATGTATTTGTAGAGACTTTGTCTCATGTGCATTTACTCTATATCCTTTCATCCACCATCGAGTGCTTACAAGACGGACAGACGCCCAGCATTACCATATCCCCACATCGCATTGCAGCGGGGATAAAAAAAGGTCATAACTCCTACATAGACATTCAAACAGATCTCATCTTCAGTGATTTTGTAAGCATTGCTTTACTACCTTATAAAGGCTGTTACTACTGGGACTTTTTCCCAAAATTTACCACAACTACCCTTTTTTCTTCCCAATTGTGTTGACAAAATTCCCAAAAGGAGTAAGATCGCATATTAAATTCTTCCAAATCATTAAACTCAGTTCTGTACGTTCTTTGTAGTACATATAATGTTTTACATGCATATCTCGAAGTGTCCCTACAATGAATCCAATACTGAACCATTTCTGGTGACATGGAATGATTTTCCAATATTTAATGTTTGAAGTTTATCGAAAGTGCTATATTTTCCCAATCAAAAAGGCACAGGTAGTTTTTAAAAAAGGCAACAAAATCACCGATCTTAAAACTAGCTTGAGGCATCCTTGAACTAAAGCACCTACATAAATATCATCGAAATCCAAAGAAAAATGTATATGTTAAACCCACCAGCAGGTACAAAAGTTTCATTCATTTTATTTGGCAAAATTATCGCCCAGTTTGAGACAATTATTCCCTTAAAAAGCTGCATTATCAGAAATATTGTGGTACTATTACATATTTTTAAGACTTCCGTTAGTACCCTTCTCCTTCTTATACCTACATGTATACATATATGGGGTCCGATCTTTCATTATTGTTAAAATGTATTTGATTTCTGACTGACACCTGAAATTAGTGGCAACACTATCTTCATTGCATTCACTCATTTTTATGTAAGTTTACTTTGTTTTACTGTATTTCTATCTTACTGTTCAATCTGGAATGGCTCACTCTTGTTTTGGGGAGTTGTAGACATTCTACCCCTGAGATTTTTATCCATAGAGAATGAATAAACTAGTGCAATGAAATCACTGTTACATTTAACACAGTTACTGTTACATTTAATCTATAAGCTATATCAAGCATAAAGAGTAATTACAAATTATGCTTGATGTACAATGTACTATGATGTTATAGATTTTCAAGTAGGGAAAGATATATAATACACCCTCAAAAAAGCATCGTTATCCCAAAAACAAGGAGCTCTATAATTGAACTGAAATGGAAACTTGGTCCGAACGATATTTTAATCAGCGATAAAGGAACCCATCTTGGTATTATACGAGCAGCTAAAAACGAGTTGTCATGTAACAGAGCGTATCTCCTGTGCAAGAAAAACACTATATAGCTTGATGGGTACAGGTCTTCATGGTACAAATGGACACCCTCCAATTAATACAGTGCTTATCTATTTATACAACATATGTGCCTCGTCTGTTATATGGCTTAGAAGTATTTGTTCCAAGACGGTGTGACTTAAATTTATTAGAAAATTTCCATATTAAAATGTTGAGATCAATTCAAGCTTTTCCACCCAGATCAGCAAAGAGTATAACTCACTTATTAATAGGAAGTAGACCAATTGTCGCTGAGCTCCATTTACGTCAATTATCTCTGCTAGGTTGTATTTTAAGAAGTCAAAATTTAATCCTTAAAAGTGTTATGGTCCGTCAAATGTATACCAAACTAGAAAATTCGAAAAGTTGGTTTATCTATATACAGAACATTCTCGAGCAATATAACCTTCCAAATTTAGAACTTCTAATGAAACAAATTCCATCAAAACTAATGTGGAAAACTCAAGTAAAGAAAGCAGTTGATAATCATTGGTCTAAACAGTTGATAGATGACTGTTCTTTAAAAAGTTCATTAACTTACTGCAATTTCAGTGAGCTTAAAATTGGAACTCCTCATAGAATATGGACAAGAGTTAATATGAATAGAAAAGATATTAGAAGGGCTTCTGTCAAGTGTAGAATGCTTATCAGTACATATATTCTACAAACAGATTTACAAAAATTTAATGGTAGTGATGTCGATCTAACTTGTCCGCTGTGCCGTTTGGAAAATGAAGATATTATCCACTTTCTCTTGAAATGTAACTCTCTTCTTCAGTATAGAACCCAATGTTTAAATGACTTAAAATTTGTCTTAGTTAACAGTTTTAGTCAAAATTTTTGGGAACCTCTACAATCTGAACCTATTTTGTTAACTTGTCTCATTTTGGATGCATCCTATCTGGTACAGAAAAACCTTTTACCAGATGATACTGCTTTTCTAGAGTCTAGTGTGGTAGAACATTTTTGATTAACTCATGTAAATAAATGGTCAGGTGTAGGAAATTGCTCAAATCCTCTGTATATATTTTAGATTTTAGCAGAATTTATTATAACTTTTATGTGAACATTTTAAATTTTCAATCAACCCGATTGAAAATTGTGCTCCAATCAACTGGAGGATACTACATAACAAGAAGAAGTAGAAAAGTTTAGTAAACCTCACTTTTTGTATTAAGTGTAAAATCAAATCACATTTAGCTTAAAGGGTATATTTCTTTTTTTCTGTGGTTAAGTCTTCCCAAGTCAAATAAAGGTCTTCAAGTACTGATGAATCACCTACATTGTATCTTCTGGATGTTTTGAATGACAATCCATTTTTGCGGCCCATACATCCTTACCCTAATTTAAGGTTGATGTACAAACTAGAACTTACCTATTGAATCTAATTCACCAGTCATTTATGCATGACCTCCGAACGAAAAGAAATTCTTTAGTCAGCAGACTGTGGATTAAAAGGTTATATTTAGCGCAACCGGGTCAACCTTGAACGGCTGTCTAAAAACTGGTTTTTATAACATTTCTTCCTCCTGGTAGGAAGAAACCTTACTTACGAATTAATCGCATAATTATTTAGATATTATTTTTTCCATGACGTCGAAATATTTCGATTATTCCGTCAGGTCATCGCCCTTTTCCGAGCTTTTTGTGCATTAAAATAAGAAGAAAAAAAATTGGTCTCCCGAAAAATAAAGAATAAAGTCTCACCATTTTCTGGATCTGTGTAGAGGGAATGACATTCTTTCAGTATCTTTTCGTTGACAGATTGTGTAGCTGAGTCAGCGGCATTTGCCGACGTCCGCTGCTTTACTTTTCCTGACATCTTCTTTCGGCTCCTGTCAAAAAGTGAGCAGACAGACGGAGGTCGTAAGGGATAAATGAAATTATGATAAATATTTCCGAAAAATCGATAATGAATAAAATTCAAATAGTAAAATTGTCTAATGCATTAATTTCATTTTCGGATGAATTTCCAAAAATTAGTCGGAAATTTACGAGTTACAGTTGTTTTGAGCTGCAAATCGTGCAAAAGTCATCGCATATATCAAATGAATTCCCTATGACATACGGTTCTAAATTTTTACAGGTGTCGACACCTACTTCCGTCAGCTGATTGAAGTGTGATTGAATGATTTGCATCGAAGAAAAATAAATAAACAATAAAATCATTATGAAATCGGTATATATTGCCCCTAATTCTTGTAAATTAACGAATTTCTCTTTATTTGTGAAGTTTCTGGTCTTGTTTCGTAAGGTTTATTTTGTTTGAACTATGACAACACGGCACGAGAAATTGCCGGTAATTTTTATCCAATGGAAAAAATCAACTATTTCAGCGCGGAATTACAAATCCGGAAATGGCATCTTTAGTTGCTAATTATGGGAGTGACAGCAACTCCGAAAGTGAAGATTCTTCTATATTGTGAGTTTTCAACGAAAAATATTTTAAGACTGAGAGGTTCTATAACCACACAAAGAAAACACCGCAATGAATTGCATGACAAACTCCCTCCACTGTTGTTTTTTATTTTTTTCACTTCTTTATCTTTTTATCTTTATCGTTAGTCTTGTACTGTCATGACTGTCGTACTGATTTCAAGACATTTCCACGTTTCGGTCCTGAAACACTGCCATATGAATTTCGGTCATGTGTAATTTCAGACTTGGACACTACCTTAGACAACAAAATGACTGCATGTACCTTAGACAACAAAATCAATGACCATACCTTAGACAACAAAATGACTGCATGTACCTTAGACAACAAAATGACCATACCTTAGACAACAAAATGACTGTACCTTAGACAACAAACTGACTGTACCAAAGACAACAAAATGGCTATACCGTATAGACAAAAAATGACTATACCTTAGACAACAAAATAACAATACCTTAAACAACTAAACTACCGTCTTTGAAAATTCGTGGATTGCGATTTTTAGCTATTGAAGTGTTTAAAATTCTAAACAAACAAACACCTATTTACTTACAGAATCAGAATCAGAATATTTTATTGATATAAAATCCAAACTATAGGATTGTTATCAACACATACACAATACAAAATAATAAACAGCAATAAAATTAATTAACTACAACACATTTTACAAATATTCAATTTAAGACACTTGCCTGATCCATTTAGTAAATTCATTATTTTCTTTCATATTTGAGGTGACGCTGCTTTGATTTAGTATACAGGATAAAAGTATTATGACCTTTTATAAATATATGATAATAATAAAAATAATATATATATGTCAGTATAATTTTAGTTACCAATAATTAGAAAAGCATTTCTGAAGTTGTACATTTCACTGATTTTAGTTACAATAATTTTAACAACATCATATTCTTGACAAGTAAATAAAAAATTAAATTGAGATCTGGTATCTAGACCTCCAAAAGATGGAATTATATTAATAATATCTGAAAAAAGTTTTTTAGGTTAAACAAAATTCTTATTAGCATGTTTAGATATAGAAACACTGTTGATTTATCTCATGTGAATACAACCAGGTATGGTTTAAACTCTGTACGGTCATGACGGTATGCTGCTGCTAAGATGTGGAATGACTTACCTGGGAATTTAACAGAAGATATGACATGAAACCCAATTTAAAAGTCTTATAAACAAATGGGGAGGGCATGGTTGTTCATGTTCTTTTTTGTAAATAAGTAAATAAGAAGGAATTATGATAGGCAGCTTACTTGACAGTGTTGTGTTTTCTTTTTACATGTACTTGTTGCTTTTTGTTTGCATTTGTATGCTTGGCTTCGCTTTAAATTTTGTTTTCATAAATTTGTGTGATGTTTATCTTGATACATATAGGTCGACCATATGATTTCTGTCAATCTGCGCCCTCCGCAGATGGTGAAGTTCTATGCATTCTGCCCCATCAAGCGCAAAACTGGAAGAAATATACCGGACTGCGTCTGGGCGCAGATTGCAAAGTTCGAGGCGCAGATTGCATATTTCGGGGCGCAAATTGCATATTCACGGACGCATATTGCATCATACAGCTCATAGGTTATATTAACTGAACTTGAAGTTGAAGGTTATGGCTTAAAGCATGTAAAGGAATAGGGTTATATTCAAAGAAAGGGTTAGGGTTATAGTCAGGGAAATGGTAAGGGTTGTAGTCAGGGAAAAGGTTAGGATTATTTTTAAGGAAATGGTTAAAAGTTTGAATTAAGGGAAAGGGTTAGGGTTTACTAAGGGAAAGGGTTAGGGTTAACTAAGGGAAAGGGTTGGGGTTAAATAAAGGATAAGGGTTAGGGTTAACTGTAGGGAAAGGATTAGGGTTATAGTCAGTGAAAAGGTGGTAATAGCCAGCAGAGGATTTAGGGTTAAATCAAGAGAAAAGCTATGGGTTATTTCATTCATGTTTTATATAAATCGGCAGACAAGACAAGTGATAACAGCCATGCAGTGTTTGTCCTCTCTGCTGCCTGTTTACGAGTATATATTTCATAATGCATGTGTACACGTAAAATACTAGTAGGTTAGAGCAGCAATTACAGTTGCAATCTGCCTTTCAATAATTGCAATCTGAAAATACTGATGTCTAGCACTCACGTCATGCTAGAAATTTTTATCTCAATACTTGCAATCTGTGCCCCAAAACTTGCAATCTGCGCCCCAATATTTGCAATTTGCGCCCCAATACATGCAATCTGCTCCCAAATACTTGCAATCTGCGCCCAGACACATACTGTAAAAATGCAAGATGGGAGTGCAGATTGTATGAAATCATGCAATCTGCGGAGGGCGCCGATTGACAAGATTTTCACGTCGTACCTACCTCCTGGATATGTATAAGGCCTAAATGAGAAATGATAATTTTCAAAAATTTAATTTTTCCTCAAGTTTTAATTTTTATTTTTTCTTGAAGTACTTTTAACTATTTGTTTCTTATCTTATCCCCGGGTGACCGGTTTTGACGCATATAAGGATATTTTCTGTTCCGTTTTCTTGTTAAAATACAACATTATTAATCGATTAATATCCAGACTTTGAGGTGTTCCATGTAAAAAAGTAAAAATACAGACCATTTTATGATTCATACCGAATCCTGATCACCTCCACCAAAAGGACCTGAAATGACGCACTTAGGAAAACCCTGTAGAAACTCTTTCTCTCTAAGAAATGATAAACTACTGTATATACACTCTCCTAAAATCTGATGACCAATGGCTATAATTGCATACAAATATTTTAGATCGTGGTAAATCTTTTTCTGTTTGAAAACTTTCAACTATAGTGCCATTTCCCTCCAACTTACCAAATATTGTTTATCGCTAGTAGGTAATCAGTCAGATCGAACATCTCAAATTGGGGTTGGCTGGGTCTTTAAGAGAATTTATTTTTTCATTGCTTCTCTGCGATTCATGACCGCTACCGTTCAGAAATATTGTACAATAGTTGAAATACAAATATTTCTTACTACTTAAGGTATAGAATCAGAAACCTGAACATGTATGTAAAAAACATGATACAGAAACTTGCATGTTTTTTGAAAACAAATATATAAGAGATGACTCTACTTCTAGATTAAAATCCTCTCACATGCTCGTTGAGTTTCGATGAAACGATTTTGAATTTTGAAAAACATGGCTGAGAGCAGCGGAGCCAATTTGGTTTGTCTGTTTACACCCAAATGGATATTTACTCAATGTTTTACGGATAGTGGGTTTTTGGTGTTAAGGAAAATGGTACTTTTTTGTATGCAATTTAGTAAAGTCATATATCTGCCATTTTGACAGGCCTTAGGGATCATTTAACTTTTGCAATCTACTTACAATTAAATATCAATGAAAATAAAATCATTAATGACGTCATTACTAACGTAGAAGAAATATACGTCACAAATAAAATTTGATGCGTCATTTCTGGTCCGCGTCAAAACAGGTCACTGGACAATATATCTAATATTATAGTGTTTTTGTCTCGCCCGCGACGAAAGTCGTAGACAGCGAGACATAGGCGTGCAAAGTATGACGGCGACGGCGGCGTAAACTCAAGTTTTTATATAGAAGCCTTTATATTTGGTCCATAGGTACAAATGTAGCTTACGGCGAACCCTATCTGTCGGACCCAAAATTATCTGACCTTGACCTATATTTCGCGGTCCAGTGACCAGGTCAAGTTATTTTGCTGAAGTCTATTTCTCAATAACTACAAGCTAGAAGTCAATGATATTTGGTATATAGCTTTGTCTTGGTTAGAACATGTCAGTCTGCCATATGGCTTTTGACCTTGACCTCAATTTCACGGTCCAGTGACCAGGTTAAGTTTTTTTNTGTAAGTCTGTTACCCAACAATTATAAATGCGCAAAGAGAGGAAATACATGCGCCAACCCCTATAAAGATTGGACCCTTGGGAAATTAAATCTCAATTATCTTTGAAATTGTTCATCAAAATCAATTAGACAGGCCATCATTAGATTGAGGTCAATTTGAACTACTTAATACATGTGTAATAATAAACTTAACTGTGACCAATAAGTAAGAATTCCAACAAAACTGAATATAATGTAAAAAAAGACTTCAATAACTGAATGAAGTTATCAGCAGAGTAATGTCCCTTGATTAACAAAACAGTAACTCATATAGGTTATTGCTCCATAACTGGTATAAGTTATTTAAAGAAAGTCAGTAATTCATAGTAACTCATTTAAGTGATTTTGGTGATAACTTATTTAAGTTGCACCCCTGACTGAGCAGGGATGGGCGAGACATCTATTAGGGTCCACTCTTGTTTATATATAGTGCTTCAACTAACAGCTTATTTTTGTGTTTGCTTGCTTTTAGTGTTTGTGATGACATATAGCTTTTATTTGTATAGTAACATTACTGCTTGCATGATGTATGTGTCTTAATATGTGTCTAAACCAGATTTTGGATAAAGCACAAAGTGACTTACTTCAAGTTGAAAAATGGTGTTCTGATAATGGTATGTTTATTAATTGTGAAAAAACAAAATGTATGATAATTGGTACAAGACAAAAGATATCTTCATTTGATAGTAAAATCTCCCTGAAGGTTAATGATGGATGTATACATTGTTCAATAAATGAAAAAATACTTGGGATCAAGGTTGATCCAAATTTGTGCTGGATGAGTCCTGTAGATCAAATTTGCTCTAAAATCTCATCTCGAGTGTACCTCCTTTCCAAAATTAAAAAATTCTTAAATCTTGAATCTAGAAAGCTTTTTTACGTATAATGGTTATATTTTGCCAATTATTGATTTTTGTTGTGTGTCTTGGGGAAACTGTAGTAATGCAGATCTAAACAGAATTCTTAAATTACAAAAAAGGGCAGCAAGACTGATTTTGGATGCAGATCCATTATCACCTTCTGAGCCCTTATTCAAAACACTTGGATGGATAAAAGTTCAAGACAGAATTAAATATCTTAAGTACCTATTAGTATATAAAAGCCTAAAAAATGAAGCACCATCATATTTAAGACACTAGTGCTTTTGTCGGGCAAAGGATGACAGTGATTGTAAGAGCACTTTGCCAGTTTAATTGATGTTTGTTGACAATCCCGCACCCATGACCAAGAAAGACATGGATGTAGCGTTGCTTGACAATTAGCAAAGAATTCCGCTTAAACCGGTGCTAGGGGCCGTCTTGAACTTACTATGAGGTATGAGCAAAGCTCATTGTTGAAGGCCTCATGGTGACTTCAAGATGAAGAACAACAATAAAAGCGTTGTTCCTTTGCTTGTTTTCACCATGTATTTCATGTATTTGTAGAGACTTTGTCTCATGTGCATTTACTCCATATCTTTTTATTCATCATTTAGTAAATAAATTCCAATTAATTGCTGATGAGAACCCTTATTCTCTCAAGAATGTTGTTAGTGGAAATTTAAAAGTTCCAATTTTTCAAAAAGTCTTTTACTTATTCAGGATCTGTGTTATGGAATGAGTTACCAAAATCCATTAGAAACTCTCCATCTACTAACTCTTTTAAGGAAAATGTTAAGAAATATATTTTACAGAAAACTGTTGATCATGATGATATTTCACAAATAGATGTTTGTTAACATTGTGTTTTAATTATGTTAATGTTTTGTATGTTTATACTAAGTTTACATTTATGTATAAAATGTATCAATAATGTATTGATATTGAGGGCCTCAGGGAAGATTAGTTTTGTAACTAATAACTAAATACTGAAGTTACTGTGAATTTAATTTCTGCATATGCGCATTTCGACAACTTATGTCTCCTCAGTGCAGATAAAATCTAAATGTTTGGAAGACCATAACTCAAAGATATGTAAAAACTGATAGAGATCAAATAACTAACCCTGTTACCCGCTTGAAATAAAGCCTTTATTATTATTATTATTAATATTTGTGTATTGTGTCTTATGTATGTGTCGGTTTTAAACAGCATGCCCATTCACGTACAGCAGTACGTAATTCACATGCATTAGAAAACATGCACATACAATTTCACACATCAAAACGTGCATGCACGTGCATTTGAAAAATTGATAATTGGATATTTAGGTTTTCAGATGAAATGTATTCATGATATTGTTCACATCAAAAGTGAAGGGAAAATAGTTGTTAGCATATGTCATGCAACTTGATAGGTTCCTTGCGAAGTTATTTTAAGTAGAGAAGTAAAATTACTGGTATTGGTATGCATATGTACCCTAAACATGCTAAAGAACACCCTGTACCCCCAAATTAAAATTCAACGGGTACACGTACCCCCAACTGTGACTAAACCTTAGACAACAAAATGACTGTACCTTACAAAACAAAATGACTATACCTTAGACATCAAAATGACAATACCTTACAGGCCTCAAAGTAGCATTTTACTTATGGTCGCCAATTAAAATTTTTGGTCGCCAGACAGTAATTTTTGGTCGCCAAAGATATTTCCATAGCATGATTAAGCACCTCATTCAGTTTCAGGGGCTCCGTCTACAGAATCCCACTTGTGGATAGGAGAATTTCATGTCTATTCTGGGTGTACAGGTCATGATGCGAAAAGCCTGAATGCAAACAATTGTAGACAAACTGTGTGGAGAAATGCCACGCTCCATGTAGTATAAAGGCCCCTTCTTTATTTTCCTAAGGAGAGCAGACTCGCCAGGAGTGGTAAAGAAGGCTAAATTTCCTGTCTCTACCCATTTCTCCCCACTTTTCCAGAGGCAATCAAAACTTGCTGCCTGGTTGTCCCTTTGATTCTTCTTTTAAATATATCCAATTGATTTACTTGTTCGCGTAATGAACATTTGATGAAATATGCATTGAACGTTAAACTTTTAACTAATTTAGCAATCTAAAAACTTATTAGAGAGCATCCTTTAGTTCCGAAAGGTCATTCTGCCCCTACCCATTTCTTCCCTTTTTTTCTAGTGACAATCAAGACTCATTACCCCAATAATCCCTTCCACCTCATTTACTTCTTATTTTATGTGTTATTTTGCTGAATTTTTAGACTGGTTCTTGTCCTGCTATAACTGAAATAGTGTTCACTCGACATAAAACATACACTAATCAATCAATCAATTGACTTTCTAAATTATTTCAAAAAGCCATTAGCTTGAGTATTTGAGAAATCGTGCCGACTTCATTTGAGAAACAGTCTTAAAGACGCATAACATTGTAACTTTCAAATATCAAACATTGAAGAAATACTGAAAATACAAATCAATATCGGAGAAGCTAGAAATAAGACTTTTTTTCCTAATCGCCAACATGTAACAATGTGGTTGCCCAAAAGGCGACAGGTTTTTAAATTTAGTCGCCAGTCGCGATATTTGGTCGCCTAGGCGACCATTTCAGTCGACTAAATAGAGCTCTGCCTTATACAACAAAATGACTGTACCTAAGACAACAAATTGACTGTACCTTACACAACAAAATGACTGTACCTTACACAACAAAATGACTACCTTACACAACAAAATAACTGTACCTTAGACAACAAAGTGACTACCGGTATACCTTAGACAACAAAATGACTGTACCTTAGACAACAAAATGACTGTACCTTAGACAACAAATTGACTGTACCTTACACAACAAAATGACTGTACCTTACACAACAAAATAACTGTACCTTAGACAACAAAATAACTGTACCTTAGACAACAAAGTGACTACCGGTATACCTTAGACAACAAAATGACTGTACCTTAGACAACAAAATGACTGTACCTTACACAACAAAATGACTGTACCTTACACAACAAAATGACTGTACCCAGACAACAAAATAACTGTACCTTAGGCAACAAAATGACTGTACCTTAGACAACAAAATGATTATACCCTCATAGACAACCAGCATGCCCATTCACCTACTGCAGTACGTAATTCACGTACATTATAAAACATGCACGTAAAATTTCACAAATCAAAATGTGCAAGTTCGTACATTTGAAAAATTGATTATTGAACATTTGTGGTTTTCAGATCCAAAAGTGATAGGAAAATAGTTGTCGGCATATGTCGTCCAACTTGATAGGTTCCTAGCAAAACAGTTTTAAGTAGCGAAATAAAAATTCTTGTATGCATATGTACCCTCAAAATACACCTTGTACCCCCAAATATAAATTCAAAGGGTACATGTACACCAAACTGCAAAAAGCAGTGGACATGCTGGACAACAAAATGACTATACCTAAGACAACAAAATGACTATGTCTTAGACAACAAAATAACTGTACCTTAGATAGCAAAATGACTATGTCTTAGACAACAAAATGTGTATACCTTAGACAACAAAATGTCTGTACCTTAGACAAAAAAATGACTGTACCTTAGACAACAAAATGACTATACACTAGACAACAAAATGGCTATACCTTAGACAACAAAGTGACTATACCTTAGACAACAAAATGACTGTACCTTAGACAACAAAATGACAATACCTTAGACAACATAATGACTATACCTAAACAACAAAATGACTATACCTTAGACAACAAAATGACTATAACTTAGACAGCAAAATGACTGTACCTTACACAACAAAATTACTGTACCTTACACAACAAAATGACTATACCTTACACAACAAAATGACTGTACATTACACAACAAAATTACTGTACCTTACACAACAAAATTACTATACCTAAGACAACAAAATGACTAAACCTTACACAACAAAATGACTGTACCTTAGACAACAAAATGACTGTATCTTACACAACAAAATGACTGTACCTTAGACAATAAAATGACTATACAGTCGAACCTCATTATGTTGAACTCCGTTGTCTCGAAATCTCGGATGTGTAGAAGTGAATTGACTGTAGTGTCCCGGCAAAATTCTCCTTTGATTAATGCATTTTTACCTCTGATATTTCGAACTCGGATTATTCGAATTCTCGGATAACTTGAACATAAAATACTGTCCCATCAGAAATTTATAATTCAAATGTACCCTGATGTGTTGAAGTTGAGATCAAATTGCATAATCGTATCTAATGTGTTTGCAAATATAAAAAAAACGAAGTAGTATTTCAGAGTTTTATTTTTTTTAAAAAAGCAAGTTTTATTTCTATTTTCGTATGAACGATATTTCCGATTCTGTATGGGGCAATGCATATCTAACTGCCAATCTCTGTTGTAACAAGAAATCATATGTAAATCTCAAACTTGGATGTCTCCAACCTTCGATAACTCGAACAATTTTGTATGGTCCCTTCGATTTCCACTTATGGAGGTTCGACTGTACTTTAGACAAGAAAATGACTATACATTAGGCAACAAAATGACTGTACCTTAGACAATAAAATGACAATACCTTAGACAACAAAATGACTGTACCTCAGACAACAAAATGACTATACCTTACACAATAAAATGACTATACACTAGACAACAAAATGCCAATACCTAAGACAACAAAATGACTATACACTAGACAACAAAATGACTGTACCTTAGACAACAAAATGACTATACACTAGACAACAAAATGACTATACACTAGACAGCAAAATGACTATACCTTAGACAACAAAGTGACTGCTTCTTAGACAACAAAATGACTATACATTAGACAACAAAATGACTATACACTAGACAACAAAATGACTGTACCTTAGACAACAAAATGACTATACACTAGACAACAAAATGACTATACACTAGACAACAAAATGACTATACCTTAGACAACAAAATGACTATACACTAGACAACAAAATGACTATACACTAGACAACAAAATGACTATATCTTAGACAACAAAGTGACTGCTTCTTAGACAACAAAATGACTATACATTAGACAACAAAATGACTGTACCTTAGACAACAAAACGACTATACATAAGACAACAAAATGACTATACACTAGACAACAAAATGACTATACCTTAGACAACAAAATGCCAATACCTAAGACAACAAAATGACTATACACCAGACAAATTGACTGTACCTTAGACAACAAAATAATTTTACCTAAGACAACATAATGACAAATTGACTGTACCTTAGACAACAAAATGACTATACACTATACAACAAAATGACTCTACCTTAGACAACAAAATGACTGTACCTTAGACAACAAAATGACAATACCTTAGACAACAAAATGACAATACCTTAGACAACAAAATGACTGTACCTTAGACAACAAAATGACTATACACTAGACAACAAAATGACTATACACTAGACAACAAAATGACAATACCTTAGACAACAAAATGTCTGTACCTTAGACAACAAAATGACTATACATTAGACAACAAAATGACTGTACCTTAGGCAACAAAACGACTATACATTAGACAACAAAATGACTATACACTAGACAATAAAATGACTATACCTTAGACAACAAAATGACAATACCTTAGACAACAAAATGACTGTACCTAAGACAACAAAATGACTATACACTAGACAACAAAATGACTATAAACTAGACAACAAAATGACTATACACTAGACAACAAAATGACTATACCTTCGACAACAAAGTGACTGCATCTTAGACAACAAAATGACTATACATTAGACAACAAAATGACTGTACCTTAGACAACAAAACGACTATACATTAGACAACAAAATTACTATACACTAGACAACAAAATGACTATACCTTAGACAACAAAATGCCAATACCTAAGACAACAAAATGACTATATACACTAGACAACAAAATAACTTTACCTTAGACAACATAATGAAAAATTGACTGTACCTTAGACAACAAAATGACTATTTACTAGACAACAAAATGACTATACTTTAGACAACAAAGTGACTATACCTTAGACAACAAAATAACTTTACCTTAGACAACATAATGAAAAATTGACTGTACCTTAGACAACAAAATGAGTATATACTAGACAACAAAATGACTCTACCTTAGACAACAAAATGACTGTGCCTTAGACAACAAAATGACAATACCTTAGACAACAAAATGACAATACCTTAGACAACAAGATGTATATACCTTAGACAACAAAATGTCTGTACCTTAGACAACAAAACAACTATACCTTAGACAACAAAATGACTGTACCTTAGACAACAAAATGACTATACCTTAGACAACAAAATGACTATACCTTAGACAATTATATGGCTATACCGTAGATAACAAAATGACTATACCTTGGACAACAAAATGACTGTACCTTAGACAACAAAATGACTGTACCTTAGACAACAAAATGGCTATACCTTAGACAACAAAATCACTCTACCTTAGACAACAAAATCACTGTACCTTAGACAACAAAATGACAATACCTTGGACAACAAAATGACAATACCTTAGACAACAAAATGGCTATACCTTAGACAACAAAATGACTATACCTTAGACAATTATATGGCTATACCATAGACAACAAAATGACTATACCTGGGACAACAAAATGACTGTACCTTAGACAACAAAATGACTGTACCTTAGACAACAAAATGGCTATACCTTAGACAACAAAATGACTATACCTTACGACAATTATATGGCTATACTTTAGACAACAAAATGACTATACCTGGGACAACAAAATGACTGTACCTTAGACAACAAAATGACTGTACCTTAGACAACAAAATGGCTATACTTTAGACAACAAAATGACTATACCTTAGACAATTATATGGCTATACTTTAGACAACAAAATGACTATACCTTAGACAACAAAATGGCTATATATTAGACAACAAATTGGCTATACCTTAGACAACAAAATGACTATACCTTAGACAACAAAATGACTATACCCTAGACACAAAATGTCTGTACCTTAGAAAACAAAATGTCTGCACCTTAGACAATAAAATGTCTATATACCTTAGAAAGCAAAATGACTTTTAGACAACAAAAGAAATAAATTGAACATTATTTGCAGCCCATTACTACGATGCCTTTTTGAGATTTTTTGATTACCTGATCCTTAGAATGTTAATCCGTGACTATTTGATTTGAAATGATTATTTGATAATTTGACCCTCCTCCAGATTATTTGATAACAAAATAAGGTCATTGATAGATCTATTACAATCCTCTGCTTACATTTGTCTTTGGATCCATACTAAAGTTTAATGTATAGGAATGGTCAATAGAAATTTAATTTGAAATTCAAGATTTATTCAGTCTTACTATTAAAAACAATTCCAATTATTTTCATTTCAAGATATTGAAAAGGTATGGTTGCTGGATAGAATTCACAATTCTTTGAGAGTTATATGAAATTTACCAAAACCAGAATCAAACATTTTTGCAGACTAATATTGAAAACAGCTACTATAATAGATTGAAAAAGATACGATTGTTAGGTTTAATTAAAAAAAAATACTAGTCTTTGAGGATTTCACCTCACTAGAACAGAAGATTTTTGCAGTCTTTCTATTGATAATGTTCAGTAATTCTAAATATAAGAAATTGAAAAAATGATGTGGTTGCTAGGTAGAATTCCAAAAAATAACAGGTCTTTAAGAGTTTGGGAAATTTACCAAATTTAGAATGGGGGTTATATATTGACTGTTGATCATTTCTGTAAGGAATTGAAAAAAGATATGGTTGACAGGTCATGTGGGTAGAATTCCAAAAATAACAGAGCTTCAGAGAAATTTACCAAAATTGGGATCAAAGATTTCTGCAATCTGACTATTAACAGTGATCATTGGTTCAATAAGAACAAAATATTTTTTAAACTTAGAGTTTATCCAATACTTTAGAAAATGAAACAATTCTAATTTTCTTCTTTCTCTTGAAAAGATCCATAAATGCATGGATCACAGTGCATGGACCAATGAAAACATTGTCAGCATATACAATATGCATTAATATACAATATATATGGATCACAGTGGTGTTGTCCATGCATGCATGAGTCGCAGTGGTGTTGTCCATGCATGCATGAGTCACAGTGGTGTTGTCCATACATGCATGGATCACAGTAGTGTTGTCCATACATGCATGAGTCACAGTGGTGTTTTCCATACATGCATGGATCACAGTAGTGTTGTCCATACGTGCATGGATCACAGTAGTGTTGTCCATATGTGCATGGATCACAGCGGTGTTGTCCATACGTGCATGGATCACAGCAGTGTTGTCCATGCATGCATGAGTTGCAGTGGTGTTGTCCATACATGCATAGATCACAGTGGTGTTGTCCATACATGCATTAGTCACAGTGAGGTTGTCCCTACATGCATGGATCACAGTAGTGTTGTCCATACATGCATGGATCACAATAGTGTTGTCCATACTTGCATGGATCACAGTGGTGTTGTCCATACATGCATAGATCACAGTGGTGTTGTTCATACACATGGATCATAGTGGTGTTGTCCATACAAGCATGAGCTACAGTCTATACATGCATGGATCACAGTAGTGTTGTTCATACATTTGGTGTCATCATGTCCATAAATACATAAGTCAGTTCTGTAACAAAACAAAAAAAGTAGATAGAGATGAGGAATGTTGTTGGTTTTTGTATTTATAAGCTTTTCTATAGTTACTTTTCAAGAGAAAGAAGAAAATTAGAATTGTTTCATTTTCTAAAGTATTGGATAAACTCTAAGTTTAAAAAATATTCTGTTTAAGGCACCAAAAATAGATATGGTGGCTAGTAAAAACTCCAAAAAGTCATGGCTAAAGTCTTTTAAGAGTTTCAGGAAAATTTATCAATATAAGAATCATATTTTTGAAGTGCAAGTGTTCATACAAGCATATCACATTAAGGAGTTGCTTGATTATATGATTTCATGTTGGAGTTTAAAAAATTATTGGTGTTTAACATTTTCAGGTAATTTACCAAATTTGGCACCAAAGTCAAAATAATTCTTATCTTGGATTCCAAAATCAATTCAAGTTAATTCCCCATGAAAATTATACATAAAGTTCCAGTCATATGCTGAGTACTTATTATTTTACATTTTTGAGCTATCAGTAAGAACAACACATATAACATACAGATGGAATGCATGGCATCCCCTGCTTTCACTAGGCAGGGGACAATAACTCTATTTTCATTATTACTGATTACTATGTAAAGAAAAGTAATGATTCCCACAATGAGTATTGTATAATTTGTATACAAGTCTAGTACCTCTTCACACATGTCTAAAAATTACAGGCCTTCCAGCCCTGGGCCTGGACAGGGAAAAAAATTTTTACTTTGTCCGACTAGAAGACCAGCAATATTTTGTCAACTTGCAATCAATTTTTGTCATTTTTTTAATACAGAAAAAGCTCAAGCAGTGATTAATAACATAAAAATGTGCATATCCTTATAAAATTTCTGAAAATAAACAAAATCCATCCTCAAAAGAATGGTGTTCTGAGTTCACTCAAAAAAAAAATCATGCACTTTGTAAACAAGACTGACAGCAGAATACACTCACAAAAATTAGCTGGTACAAAATGTATCTGATTCGTCAAACTAAGACTGAGTACAGAATACACTCACAAAAACTAGCTGGTATCTGACTCGGCAAAATAAGACTGACAACAGAATACACTCACAAAAACTAGCTGGTAATTGACTTTGCAAAATAAGACTGACAACAGAATAAACTCACAAAAACTAGCTGGTATCTGACTCGGCAAAATAAGACTGACAACAGAATACACTCACAAAAACTAGCTGGTATCTGACTTGGCAAAATAAGACTGACGACAGAATACACTCAGTCTGTGCCTTAAACCACTAGCCCTACGCCCGAGACTAGTAAAATAAGTCTCAGGCTAGTAAAAATTTGGGGTCACTAGCCTGGCGGGCTAGTTGATATTGTACCCTATTAACAAAGAATCTTCTATAAGGGCTAGTGAAATTTGGTTCGGGCTAGTACAACACAGGAACTTACTAGCCCTTTAGGGCTAGTGAATGAAAAAGTTTTTGGCACAGACTGTACACTCACAAAAACTAGCTGGTATCTAACTCAGCAAAATAAGACTGACAACAGAATACACTCACAAAAACTAACTGGTATCTGACTCGGCAAAATAAGACTGATTACAGAATACACTCACAAAACAAGCTGGTATCTGACTTGGCAAACTAAGACTGACTACAGAATACACTCACAAAACTAGCTGGTATCTGACTTGACAAAATAAGACTGACAACAGAATACACTCACAAAAACTAGCTGGTATCTGACTGGGCAAAATAAGACGGACAACAGAATACACTCACAAAAACTAGCTGGTATCTGACCCGGCAAACTAAGACTGACTACAGAATACACTCACAAAAACTAGCTGGTATCTGACTCGGCAAAATAAGACTGACAACAGAATACACTCACAAAAACTAGCTGGTATCTGACTCGGCAAATTAAGACTGACTACAGAATACATTCACAAAAACTAGCTGGTATCTGACTCGGCAAACCTTGAATAGCTGGTATCTGACTTAGCAAATCTGGATTTTATCAGAGAAAACATAATTTCTAGCAGCCCTTTTCACAAAAATTATTACGTTAAAAATTAGTCGTAAGTCTTAATAGAAAATAGAAGGGAAACGGGGAATGTGTTAAAGAGACAACGACCCAAAGAGGAGTAATAACAAATCAAAGCCACCATAAGATCTTCAATGAACGGTGAGAAAACCCCACACCCAACGGCAGGTCGGAGTCAGCCCCTGAATAAAGAGTAATCAAGTTCAGAGAAATAAGCATCATCCTAGACTCCTATAGACATAAAGTAAACTTAATGAAACGCAGCAGTCAGAGACTGCACATCCCCCCGCTCCCAGCAAAGTTGAAATGCACGAATTTTTGTGAACGCATGTATCATTGACAATCAGACCTTGACCGTTATCACGAGCTTACAGTGAATGTTGATGTATTTATTTGTGCTAACCTGGTAAATTAAGAAATATTTCCTTCAAGTTTGAATCACCGAAGCTATCTTAATACTATAAATCAATATACATGGAATATAAAGGTACAAATATTAATAATTATTAGTGAATGATTATATCTTCTGCGAAATAAACTCTGCTTCAATAAACTGTGCTTAGCTGAAACCGTCAGTGAACCACAAACATAAAATTAATATGTATGTATGTATGTGGGGCCGACCCCCGGAGATGACCACTAAACTTGTTTTGTCATGCCCACTAAGAATATATATGGTTTAGGGGTGGGGATCTCAACTGTTTTTTAGATAAATTATAATTTTCAAAATGAGGGAGGGGACTGGAGTGGGGCCGACCCCTGGGGTGGCCATTGAATTTCTCTTGTCATGCCCATTAGGAATATATATGGTTTAGGGGTGGGGATCTCAACTGTATTATTTTCAAAATGAGGGGGGTGGGGCCGACCCCCGGGGTGGCCATTGAATTTCTCTTGTCATGCCCATTAAGAATATATATGGTTTAGGGGTGGGGATCTCAACTGTTTTTGAGATAACTTGTAATTTTCTAAATGAAGGGGGCGGGGCCGACCCCCGGGGGTGATCATGTAACTCGTCTTGTCATGCCCATTAAGAATATATATGGTGNGGTGGCCATTGAATTTCTCTTGGCATGCCCATTAAGAATATATATGGTTTAGGGTGGGGATCTCAACTGTTTTTTTGAGATAACTTGTAATTTTCTAAATGAGGGGGTTGGGGCTGACCCCCGGGGGTGACCAAGTAACTCGTCTTTAAATGTGGAATATAAATATATATGGTTAAGGGGTGGGGATATGAACTGATCTTACCATATTTTGAGATTTTACATATTAGGGTGTAGCCCCACCCCCCGGGCCAAAATCAAAATTCCGAAACCTTTGGCACAGACAACTCCCCAAGTGTTACTAGTGTACTTAATTTCATGTTTCTATCTTCTACGGTGTAGGAGGAGTTCTTGGACAATCGTTTTTAGACATTTTTTAACCCCTTAGGGCATTGCCCCTAAGGGCGGGATCAAAATTTTGATACCCTCTTTCAACTTGGGAAAGGCAATATAAGTAATGACATAAGTTCCAATATCCTAGCTTTAACACTTTTGGAGATATCTCCATTTATTGGATATCGCGAAATTTGTTTTTCGCTCATAATTTGGCCCCAAGGGGTCGAATTCCAATTTTTAGGGGTCTATTCCCTAGTGGGTCATATACTCTTCCATGATGCCAAATTTTAAGTTTCTATCTGTTGCAATTTCAGAGATATGCCTTGCCACTACAGACGTACGTACGTACGGACGGACTGCATTACATGATCCCCCCGCTTTCGCTAAGCGGGGGGATAACTAGAAAAAAGACAAGACGCACAAAGGTTTAATAAATTCCTGACTTAGGACAGGTGCAAACCTGCTGCGGCGGGGTTAAACTAGTTTTATTAGGTCCAAACCTTCCCCCCCTAGCCATTGTGATAAATAAAAAAAACTAATAGTAACCACAGTAAAATTCAGTTAGCAACAGCATGAACAGGGCTGAGTCAGTTGTGAAAAATTAAACTGAAAGAACTAAATATACTGACATAAACATGAAATCACAAAAGACTACTAGCAATTAACCGACATGCCAACTCCAGACCCATTACCAAATGACAAATAAAATTATGTACCCTCAGTATATAAGCATTTAATCATGTTAATATTGACTTACGATTAAAATTTTTGTTAAGATTTTTTGTGAAAAGGACTGCAGGATTTTAATAAATATGGCCTGGCATTTTTCAGTTATGAGGAAGACTGAATTAATATTCTGTTTTTTTTTGTTTTTTTTTTCAGAGACACTGAGAAAACTAGTGAGAAAACACATGATTCTAAGAAGACTAGTGGGAAAACTAGTGATTCATTAAACTTTTTTGATTCAACTGTTGGAGATAGTGATGATAGTGATATTAGCAGTAAAAATAGCAATATACAGGATGTGAAAGAAAAGGGAGATAACTTGGAGAGACTTCCCAATCCATTATTACCAAATGCTAGTAGTACATTACAATCTAAGCCTGGTGCTTCTGTATTTGTTAACCAATATCACTTGGCTGAGAAGGAAAAAGAATCAGTGTTAGAAAAACATGTGAAACTTTCTGAAACAAAAGTTGTGAAGACGGGGAAAAAATTGCAAATATGTCACAAATTTAAAAAAGGGAAGTGTCGATTTGGAAATAATTGTCAATACTCTCATGACATTGATAACTGTTCAGTGCAAAATAAAAATATTCCATTCGATCAAGTGATTGATCCAACAACAGGGGCAAATAGTATACCATTATTTAAAGATAGAGTCCGCAAACCTCTGCCGCAGCCTGAGTTCGTTCCAGCAACTAGGTCTGAGGACAGGGACGATGATAGTTATATGGGAAATATGAAAAGAAAGAAAAGGGCAGGACTAGCAGAAAGTCTGGTCCCATCAAAGAAAGCGTTGTCTAGTTTAAGTAAACAAAGGGAAACAGAACGACCATGGACAATAAACAAAAAATAAATGAAATTTTACCCCAAAAATATTTTTATTATATGCTCCATCCAAAGATGTGTAACATCAACCTTTTTAGCTCACATTAGGAGGTGAGTGGGGCTTATGTGATACCCTGAGTGTCGGCGTCCGGTTAGGAAGAATGGTAAAAGTCCATGCCTTCTTACTGACATGTCCCACATCAACCATATTTGTATGTATGATGCATTTTGGGATGACAACTGCAATGCATGCTTCGAATGCTGTCTGTGACCTTCATTTAACGCATGAGCAACTCGGTTAGGTAGAATGGTTAAAGTCCATTCCTGCTTACATGCTTACTGACATGTCCCACATCAACCATATTGGTATGTATGATGCATTTTGGGATGACAACAACAATACATGCTTCAGATGCTGGCTGTGACCTATATTATACGCATGAACGACTCGGTTAGGTAGAAGGGTTAAAGTCAATTCCCACTTTCTGACATGTCCCACATCAACCATAATGGTATGTATGATGCACATTGGGATGACAACAACAATGCATGCTTTGGATGCTGACTTTGACCTATATTTTACACATGAGCGACTTGGATAGGTAGAATGGTAAAAGTCTGCTTAATGACATGTCCCTGATCAACCATATTGGTATGTATGATGCATTTTGGGATGACAACAACAATGCATGTTTTGGATGCTGACTTTGACCTATATTTTACACATGAGCGATTTGGTTAGGTAGAATGGTTAGACTGAATTCCGCTTACTGACATGTCCCACATCAACCATATTGGTATGTATAATGCATTTTTGGATGACAATAACAGTGCATTCTATGGATGCTGCCTGTAACCTAGATTTTACACTTGAGTGACTTGGTTAGGTCAAATGGTTAAAGCAAATTCCTGCTAACGGTCTTACACCACATCAATCATATTGATATGTATGATGCATTTTGGGATGGCAAGAACAAATGCATGCTTCTGATGCTGACTGTGACCTTCATTTTATGCATGAGTGACTTGGTTAGGTAGAATGGTTGAAGTCCATGTCTGTGCATACTGACATGTATCATATCAACCATATTGGTATGTATGATGCATTTTGGGATGGCAGCTGCAGTGAATGATTTGGATGCAGTGTGTGACTTACATTTCATACATGAATGATTATGTTCGAAAGAATGATTATAGTTCATTCTTGTTTATAGACATGTTTAACATGTGACAATGCTGCACACCAAGGTGAGCAGTAGGTTGTGGCTGGTTTCTATGTTTTCTCTCTGTATGTCTGTCTCAATCTTCTATGGTTGAGTTTTGCATCAAGGATTATTTCAAGGTACATATCCACTATATAGATCTTGATCATTGCTTTTGGATCAACTAACAAATAAGCAACCATGGCTTTCATTGAACACTAATTTTGCTAATTTTCACATTTAAATCTGTTTGTCAACAACTATACATTATATCTTGTTGTCTTTCATTGGATTAACTAATCTGGCTAGTTGTACTCAAATCATTTACTCCAAAAAGTTTTTAATGAGGTCCATTTCCTAACACCTTTACTTTAGGCCAAAATATTGTTTCAGGTTTTGATTTCCTCTACTTTTTTCAGTGGTTTTTATTGGTGATTATTTGAAAACCAGATGTATTTTTATCTCACCTGACCCAAAGGGTCAGTGTGAGCTATTGCTATCACTTGGCGTCCGTTGTCTGTCTGTTAACTTTTTCATCTTCGCCTCTGAAACCACCAAAGCAAATTTAACCAAACTTACATGAATGATGTATGGAAGGTCCTTTACAAAGATTACTCATTTCCTTCTGATCCAATGAAAAAAAACATGGTTGCCAGTGCGGAACTTAGGTTTAACATTGTACCTATGGGTAAAATCACATTTTCATCTTTTCCTCTGAAACGGCTGAAACAAATGAAATTCTACCAATCTTTATAGGAATGATGTACTAAAGGTCCTTAACAATTGCTCAATTCTTTTAATCCGATAAAAAACATGGCCGCAAGCACATAGTTAAACATTGGACCCTATGGGAAAATCACATGTTCATCTTCTCCTCTGAAACCACTGAAGCAAATTCAACTAAACTTTACAGAGATGATGTACATAAGGTTCTTTAGGATGGTCACTCCTCAAGTTTATTATATCAAGGTTTTAAAATTATCATCTTTATTTATTAGAACATCAATTATAAATCATTTTAAGCAAAAAATATTAATAGGTCATTGTGCCCGTTTTTTAGATTTAAGCTACTTAAGTTTTGGCGGGAAACCGAAGTTCTCTAGACTTTCCATTCTCTTTGCATTAAGACAATAAAACTTTAAAGTGCAATGAAGGAATATCAAGAATTTTGTCATAACCTTACCAAAAGTGTATGCAATCATATTTTAAAAAGAAAAGTGGGGGTCAGTGTGCAAAATTTTCTAATGCATCATGGTGGATAAAGTAAGAGAGTTCCGAAAGTCAGAGGCAATTTGGAAAACCTGAGGAGTGACCATCCTTAAGAAAGATTGCTCATTTCATTCTGAACTGATAAAAAACATGGCCGCCAGCCTATGAACATAGTTTAACATTGGACCCTATGAGAAAATCACATTTTCATCTTCTCCTCTGAAACCACTGAAGCAAATTCAACCAAATTTTACAGGAATGATGTAGTGAAGGTCCTTCACAAGGACACAATTGTTCTGATGAGATAAAGAACATGGCTGCCAGTGCAGATCTTAGTTTTAACATTGGACCCTATTGGAAAAACATCATTTTCAACATCTGCTCTGAAACTATTGAAGCAAATTAAACTAAACTGTACTGAAATGATGTATGGAAAGTCCTTTACAAAGATTGCACATTAAATTCCTATGCAACAAAAAAACATGGCCGCCAGCACCTTACATAGTTTAACATTGGCCCTATGGGAAATTCACATTTTCCTCTTCTCCTCTGAAACCACTGAAGCAAATTCAACCAAATTTTACAGGAATGATGTATGGAAGGTCCTCCACAAAGATTGCACATTTCATTCTGATTCGGTTTAAAACATGGCTGCCATCACATATCTTAGTTTTAACATTGGACCCTGTGGGAAAAACATCATTTTTAGCTCACCTGTCCTAAAGGCCAAGTGAGCTTTTGCCATCACTTTGCGTCTGTCCGTCTGTCCATCTGTCAACAATTTCAAAAATCTTCTCCTCTGAAACTGCTGGGCGAATTGTAACCAAACTTGGCCTGAATCATCATCAGGGTATGCAGTTTCAAAATTGTGTTCGATTAGTCCGAGGATCAAACAACATGGCTGCTGTTACTAAAAATAGAACATAGGGGTAAATTGCTGTATTTTGCAAATAACTCAAAAACCGTTACAGATATCAAAAATCTGACGGAGTAAAAATAATCAGCATGGCAAGATCTACCCGCCCTGCAATTTTGAAGAAAATCTGAAAACCCATCTTGGAGTTATTGCCCTTTTTTCGTAAAATTTTCAAAATTTTGATTTATTTTATTTTTTATTTGAAAAACTATAACAGATAGAGGTCAACTTTAAATTGCAAAAATGTTCAGCATATCAAGATCTACCCACCCTGAAATTTTGAAGAAAAATCCAAAACTCCCTGTAGGAGTTATTGCCCTTTTTTCATCGAATTTTTAAAATTTTTGTATTTATTGTCTTTTATTTCCAAAACTATAGAAGATGAAGGTTAAGTGTAAAATGATGAAATGTTTGCCATGCTATGGCAAATTCAAAACTGGTGTTGAAAATAGTTTGTTGACCTCCATTTTCAAAATGGCTGCCAAAAAAGGGCGGGAAAATTCAACATTGTCNTTCTTTAGATTCCTCTTGATATAGGCTTTCAGTAGTATGTCAACGGATTTGTCGTAGCTCTTACTGTTTTCGACCTATAAGGGGTCGAAGGGGGCAAAATTGATAACTTGCAGATTACATGAAATTTTTATTTTTCGACGGATTTTGATGGGATTTTTTTCTTAGGATTCCACTTGATATAAGCTTTCAGTAGTATGCCAATGGATTTGGTGTAGCTCTTACTGTTTTCGAGCTATACGGGGTCAAAGAGGAACCATCAGGATTCATAAGGGCTAATTTTTCATTTTCCCTAGTTTGTGTCCAGCTAATTACTGCGTCAATCCCCTTATTGTGTCCATGCAATTATTGTGTCAAGCTCTTTAGTATGTCCACACTCACTTTCAATTACACTTGTTCAAATTTCAGTGGTGGACATGCTGCGGTCGTATCATGCTGCGCTCGGCGTAGCCCTTTATTTTAACAAGAAAGCCCAACAAAGACATATAGTAAAACATGGTCAGACTTTAAATACAGTTCAAGATATTTGTTGTGTTTTAGCTACCAAAGTTGGAGAGACTGAAGTTCAACTGTATAACTTACAATGTTAGCTTGATTGTGGCAAATGAAAACCAGGTGAGAGATGCAGGCTCCTGGGAGCCTCTGGTAGCTCACCTGGCTATGCCAGGGTGAGCTATTGCCATCACTTGGCGTCCATCTTCCATCGTAAACTTTTCATTCAAAGATCTTCTCCTCTGAAACCACTGGGCCAATTGGAACCAAACTTGGTCACAAAAGTCCTTGGATGGTCCCCTTTAAAAAAGTATCGACAGGTTCGTACCTAATCCAAGATGGGTGCCAGCAGGGAACATAGTTTTAACATATATTGGACCCTATAGGAAAGACATTCAAAGATCTTCTCAGAAACTACCAGTCCAATTATAACCAAACTTAGTCACAATATTCCTTAGATGGTCCCTTCCAAAAAAGGTATCCGGCAGGTCTGTACCTAATCCAAGATGGCTGCAGCGGGGAACATAGTTTTAACATAGAACTCTATGGGAAAGACATTCAGAGATCTTCTCAGAAACTACCAGTCCAATTATAACTTAACTTAGTCACAATGGTCCTTAGGTGGTCCCTTCCAAAAAAGATATCCGGCAGGTCCATACCTCATCCAAGATGGCCGCCAGCGGGGAACATAGTTTTAACATTGGACCCAATGGGAAAGACATTCAAAGATCTTCTTCTCAGAAACTACCAGTCCAATTATAACCAAACTTAGCCACAATGGTCTTTAGATGGTCCCTTCCAAAAAAAGGTATCCTGCAGGTCGGTACCTCATCCCAGATGGCTGCCAGCGGGGAGTATAGTTTTAACATTGGACCCTATGGGACAGACATTCAAAGATCTTCTTCTCAGAAACTACTAGCCCAGTTAAAACTAAACTAAGGCACGATGGTCCTTAGGTGGTTCCATCCAAAAAGGTATCCGGCAGGTCCGTACCTCATCCAAGATGGCCGCCAGCGGGGAACATAGTTTTAACATTGGACCCTAGGGAAAAAACAATCAAAGATCTACTTCTCAGAAACTACCAGTCCAATTATAACTAAACTTAGTCACAATGGTCCTTAGGTGGTCCCTTCCAAAAAAGGTATCTAGCAGGTCTGTACCTCATCCAAGATGGCTGCCAGCGGGAACATAGTTTTAATATTGGGCCATTGGAATATACATTCAAAAATCTTCTCAGAAACTACTAGTCCAAATAGAACCTCTGCCAAAATTTTTCAATTTTTATTTGAATTGTGGTCTGAATGTTTTAATTTCAGCAGTATGTATTACCTTGATTAGAAGGGGATCCCCTGCCCAATTTTTTTTTTGGAATGGTGTTCTGTTATGGGTTATAATGGATGGTGGAGTTTTCGGTTGCCATGGAAACCAAACAAGAACACTAATTTTAGGAAAAAAAAGTATTCTGCTAAATTTTGTGTTTTGTTTTTCCTATTTTTGCCTTTTATTTATGTCAGCCATGGTCCAGGTGAGCGATACAGGCTCATGAGAGCCTCTTGTTAACATCTGCTGTGAAACTGTTGAAGCAAATTTAACTTAAGGTGAGACGTTACTAAATGGCTATGTCTTACTTTCTCGTGAAAATTTGCACACAAGTTGATTTTTCTGACTTACATCGGAATATCAACTTTTTAATAAGGGTCATGGATCACTTAAGAAAGACATTTGATATTGAAAACGCGATCTTTGGGGTCAATTTTTACAAAGACATAACGTAAAAATAGCAATTTCACACCTGAAAATGTTACGTTTTTCGATATATCTACAAATGCAGCGATTACATATTGTCCAAAAACTAACACAAAGAAGAGGACGAAATTTCGAATCCATTGNAACTACTGAAATGATGTATGAAAGGTCCTTTACAAAGAATGCTCATTTTATTCGGATCCGACAAAAGAAATGGGTTTAAGCACTGAACTTTGTTTAAATTGGGACACCTATAAGAAAACATCTTTTTTGTCATATGCGCTGAATTCAGCCAAGCTAAGATTGCTTAGTTTGTTTTGATCTGATAAAAAACAAGACCACCAGCCCAGAACATATTTTAACACAAGATCCTATAGGATTAACATCAGTGTCATCCCCTGCTGTAAGCATTTTGTCAGGTGAGCAATTCAGGCTCAGTTTCTGAGCCTCTAGTTCAATATTTTAATTATCAGACTCCCTTTTTAGTTACTCTAGCTATGCTAGGGTTAGTTTTTGCCATCACTAGGCATCAGGCGTCCTTCCATCTGCCATAAACTTTTCATGCAAAGACCTTCTCCTCGGAAACCACTGAGCCAATTGGAACCAAACTTGGTCACAATAGTCCTTGGGAGGTCCCCCAAAAATTGTATTTGACAAGTCCGTACCTCATCCAAGATATCCGCTAGTGGAGAACATAGTTTTTACATTGGACCCTATGGAAAAGACATTCAAAGATCTCAGAAACTACCAGTCCAATTGTAACCAAACTTGGGTCACAATGGTCCTTAGATGGTCCCTTCCAAAGAAGGTATCCGGCAGGTCTGTACCTCGTCCCAGAAGGCCTAAAAGGGGGGCATAGTTTTCCATTGGAACCTATGGAAAAGACATTCAAAGATGTTCTCAGATACTACCAGTCCAATTAGAACAAAAAACTTGGTCACAATGGTTCTTAGATAGTCTCTTCCAAACAACAGGCTCTCAAGAGCCTGTATCGCTGGCCTGGGTCCTATGCTGCACATTATCCTATTTTAATCCGTGTTCCCTGTAGTCCATGGGCTGGAATAACCCCCCGTGCACC